>JAUEJL010083240.1:0-15038 GCA_032274825.1 Drosophyllum lusitanicum
TTTTAGGTACAAAATAAAGTTAATTGCATACAATGACAATATTGGTAAAGTTTTTTGTATTTTCGCGTATTTTGCCCTAAAAATTATAGATTTAGGTTTAGGTTTAAGTAGTGTATAATCTACGATATATAAAAAAGATACTAAAAATATGTGAGGGAGATGGGTTCTTCCTAAGTAAATAAGTTCATGTTAGTATACAAAAACGTAGTGTTACTCACTCACCTCGTCATTTAGTTAGTCAATGGCTAGTCAACCTCGTTGTTTAGTAGGAGTGCCTCGTTATCCGGCTCGTCAATTGATGTCTCCTCATTCTGGTGATGAGCTCAAAGCTCCTTATTAATTTTTTTAATTTTTTAAGCCAATCATATTAATTTAAACTAAAATTATATGGGTCGAGTTATGGTAGTGAAGGTGATGTGTGAGTTAGTCACGAAAGTTATTACTATGACAGTTGGTCATGTGATAGTTATATATTAGAAAAGCTAACGTGGCAGGAAGTCATGGTAGTTGGTGTGTGTCGTATGCAACATATTTTTGTTAAAGCCTTTCGCATGTAGTTTTAAATTATGGAAATATAAAATCACAACACACATAGGCAGTGCACCAATGTATGTAGTAGAGTTTATAAAACTGAGTATCAAATACAGGGAGAATGGTAACTACTAATTCTCGACCATCATTATTATCTAGTCCAAGAATGCGAGTAGATCATGGTATCAATGCATAAACAACAAATCTAAGTACAATTAGCTTACACACAAATCTCTAAACACAAATGAGTGAATCAATATAAGTGAAGATTTACTCAAGTTTTGAATCCTCCCGACTAACCGTGGTTTGCTTTGTATATGCTATAAAATTCATATATATGATAAATCCATTTTGATAAACAAAAGTAGGATAGTGCTATAGACACACACTAATTAACCAATTAACCATACAAACATTCATAAAATTAATGCTATAGACACGCATTAACCACCAAATTTGTGTTCTTTTTACAACATATCAAAGATAGATTGCACTTGTTTTAATCCGTATTTATAAAAATTATATGTTAATGGAAAAGCACTCTGGTCCAAGACAAGCCTTCATTTCCAAATGGTTTTATAAATATAACAAATACCGCTCTGGTCTAAGACAAGTATAAGGATATAAACTTAACCAAATCTCTAACATATTAACCCAATATCGGTTTGGTCCAAGACCAGTATCCCAAATACACATACTAAATATGAACATGCAAGTCACCACTGATTTCTAGCAAGAAAACTAGCATGCACACACATGTTGAAATATACATACACTTGAATATAGGTATTCTTCACATATAGTTTTTCAACCTATCATGATCATAATACCCCCGTAACTTGAATATGATGTTTAAATGATCAATATTAATTCTTCATTAAAACAAGTATCACCCAAATTCATGAAATCATTATATACATAATCATTGTAGCAAATACAACCGAGATTAGCCAAGTTCATCTTGGCTTAATAATTATTCACACATGTTCACAAATACGACATGAAAAGCTACTAGATTACATGGCATCATTACTGGAAAAGTAAGAGGAAGGATTATACTAATGACCCGTTAAGCTAAGATGAATGTAGGTGTGTAGATAATGAAGCTAGCACCTCCAAGTGATCAAATGCACCATCTTCAAGATCTAAATTCACCCAAAGACCTATATTGAAGTGTATGAACTGTTTAGGACCGAGAGGTATTTGAGAAAAGTGTTAAAAAAGTCGGACCTTTGCTTCTATCGAAAAAAGCAGTATTTATAAAGCTGACATGTATTTTCTACGGTTGTAAGAAAGTACAACTACGGCCGTAGGAAGGGGGCGGTGGCAAATTGGTCTAAAACACGAACTATAATCTTTTGAGCTTTTGGGCTCTTGAACATCCACCCCTTGAAACCATAATCTTGAAGTTGAAATTTGAACTTTAGTCTTTAGTCTTCCCTACAGCCGGAAAAAGGACACCTACGGCCGTAGAGGGGGTTTTGCTTTCTTTTGACTTTTTGACCTCTGAAATTTGTGCAAATTTTGAAGTAGGCCTTTTCTTCTGAATTTCATCGATTTTGCTCGGTTTCTTATTCTTTTGCCATTGTATGTCTGCATTATGAGATATAAATGATTTAGAAGCAAAATATAATATATTCACCACAAAATTAGTCCTAATGCACTGGAATCTATAAGATAAACATGCATAATTCAAGAGATATTAGCAATCATTAATACGTGTGGTCTTAATGTACTTGAGATTATTCAAAGATGGGTCCTATTTAAGTCTTATAAATTATAACTACATTGGTTTTAAAAAGGTGTTTATAATTATATATCTTTATCAATAAAAATAGTACTTTTATGAAACCCTTTATATGTTATTACAAACCTCATTCACCCCACAAGAATTTATAAGCAAAACATATTAGTTAGAAAGCTTAGGGTGACTATACTTGTATAGTAACTTTCTCTGGTATTTTATCTTTCAAGTTTTCTATAAAAAGATTTCTATTATCTATTCTTAGGAAATTTGATTTTGTAGGGTATGTAAAAAGAAAAAATGGTTTGGATAATCTTTTAATTGTAATTAAGGACATTGTTTTTAAGTTGTATGTTTTTCCCTATACGGGTTGCAAGAAATCAACCAGGGGATAACTAAAATAGTTCTTTCTAGGAATTATATTTGTTCTTATTCTACATCTATACACCTTGTAAAACAATTATTTTAGCATCAATAACCATCAAATCAATTAAACAACGGTTACTCAAAAGTTATGGGCGAGTCGCATCTTACATTGCTCAGCTGAGCAACCATAAAACAAGCAAATACTCATCTAATCAGCCAAGCATATGCACAACTAAGCAATATACCAAGCACTCGGCCTAGCACACTTATCAGTTTAGCACTTCGCTCTTCAGATCAACTCTCAGTGATCAATCTAGCACTTAGCCGAGCATGTTAATCAGCTCCAGAAGCATCCTGTGGTACTAATTATTAGCTAATTCCTTACATTACACTAAAATAACTAACATCTATGTCTACAAAACTATCGAAACTCTAGAAACTATGTTTTATAAAAGTTAAAAAAATAAAAAATACATCGTAAATCATGGTGGGAGTGATGATATCTATGGGCAAGGTAGGAAATGACTAGGGGTAAACATAAAAACCAAATCAAAATCAAACAAATAAAACGGAACTCATATTAAAACTAACGGTTTCATTTTAAAACTTGAAAAACTGACAATTTCAGTTTTGATTAAAAAACCCATTAAGAAACCAATTCAATATATTTAAATATACTATATTTAGATATGTTGGAGGTTCAAGTCAGAACTGATATTTAGGTGAGAATGAGAGACTTAATTCTGACCTTTCATTTGATTTGATCGGACAGTCTACGTTTGACCCTTATTTTATTCATTGCCCTACCATGAATTGCGACGACCATGAATTACAACAGGTGAATTATGACCGTTAGATCTAATAGATCAACATCTAATTGATTGCTAAAATTCGTTCTCCTATTCTCACCTAAATATATATTCTCATAATAACCCTCCCCATTTAGATATACTTTATACTTCTATAGCTATATGATTTTTGTTGCCCATTATGCTTCTTTCCGTGTCCCACGAAAGCTATCACATGTTGAGTTGTATATAAACACACGTGTATACATACAAATATCACATGCTAACAGTGAGTGGTGACTAAGTGACAATGATGTTGGACTCAATAAAACAATTAATAAGCTGATATATGTGTAGAATGGGTGGTGGATACACAACTAAAATATTATGAACAAATCAATCAAATTATAAAACTGTGCATAATGCTTTTATTAATGGGTCAATAATGGTTTAATAATCAAAGTTTTACTTTAGTTTTGGTTTAATCATCAAAGTTTTTTTTTAAACAATTTTACCATAAAGTTTAAATTTATTATTATTTAATCTTCAAAGTTACACCTTCTTTTTGGTTTAAACCTTAAAGTTTTTTCCCAAACGATTTAACCCTTAACTTTTTGTTAAAAAATGGTTTAACCCTCTAAGTTTTGTTAACTTTTTAATAAAAAGTAAAATGCATAATAAGTAGAGAGAGTAAAATCGAAAACCATACAAAACTTAAGTGATTACTCGGTTTTTTAACAAAACTTCAAGGTTTAAATCATTTAAAAAAAAGTTTGAGTTTTAAATCATAACAAATTCAAACATTATGTAATATCATATAGAAAGAAACTTTGATGATTAAACCGAAATTGAACGAAAACTTTAATGATTAAACTATTATTGACCTTGTACTATATATATATAAATAGTTTTTGTGTATCGATGTCACAATCTTCTAGTTCATATATCAAGTTTTTCAAACTTGTGCATCAATATCACACCAGCTTCTAGTTCATGTTGTGTGGTTACCGTTATTTCGGATCACTCTACATGATCCGACCCGACAGTTAGGGAATGTACAACTGTACAAGGGTCTTTAAGCTTGCCGACACGAAAATTGTTGACTCCATTGATAAAAGTCAAAACGGGTAGCGGGTACACGAAATCGTTCACCTCCCAAAAACAGCAAGTTTATAGTTATTATCTTCATACTGCCAAGATCCTGACCCCAATTATTTAGGGCACACTAGGGGGCCTATACGTTCTTCAATCTTCACTTGGTTCCTTTCTTATCCGAACTAAAAAATGTCGATTCTCTCTCGACAGATTCGTTTCTCGGCGTCTATGATCAGAGGCTTACAGTACAGGGTTTCGAGATCTTTCACTACGATTGAAGGACATCGACCCACCATTGTTCATAAGCAAGGTCTCGATATTCTTCATGATCCGTGGTTCAATAAGGTAAGATCAAAGTTTAAGTTGCTTGTCATTATGAAGTTTGGATCGTATGTTACTTGTAATGCACAATTAGTTGTCGAGATTGCAGTATCATGCTTCGTTTGATGTATTTTTCTTTGAGTTTGAGTTCCTTCTTGGTTTCTGACTTACTGTTGTGGTTTTGAACTTTTGATTAGTGTAGAAGTGATCAACTACAGATATGTTGATTATTCGATGTGTTTTGTTGAAAAAGCTATTTAACTATAATTGACTAGGGAGTTGGATAAGGATCTGCAAACACTAACTACAAAGGATTAAACATAAACAAAGTGGTGCTGCATAATGCACATTGGTTACTATGCCTTACAATATGCAAAATCAAAAAGCTTAGGGAACACTTAGGATAACTGTGAGTCCTGAAATAGTGTGGCAAAGGATTTAAGAAATGTAGCGGGATTCAGGACCAGGAGTAATTTATGCTTATGTTAAAACTGGGGGCATCGATTACATATAAACACTACCAGATGCTTAGTATGCTCAATAGGCATCCAGAGTGGCTGTGCAACTTTATATCTTTATTAGATAAAGATCAAGACAACAAACATCTATTTTTTCCAAAGAATTGAGATTGATATGATGCAGGAAGAATTAACTGTAGATCAGCCAAGCTTACATGACTTTTACATTTCGTTTATTAGTAACAATTTTAAATCAGCTGGTTAATGATCCTCTTATTGTTGGTCCTTACAATAGTCAGCTGGTTTTCATAGTGTCTTTCGATCCCACTTTTTAGGACATATGGTTTAACCGTTTAAATCAGTTGTGAAACTACATACTTGATTTTTCTAGTTTCTTGTTCTTTTTATTACTTTCAACTTTTGAATAAGTTGAACTTATGTTTCATTTGGTTAATTGGTTGGCCTCTCTCTCTCTCTCTCTCTACCAACTCAGCAAAGTTAGTATGCTAAAATCAGTCCTAGGGTTAGTGCCACTGCGTATATGGTTGTTATGTATCGCCTCTTAAAACCAAATTCATGAATAAAATTTATGGGAGTGTGGTAAAAGGTATGGATGTTTGTTGTTCACTCGTTCTTTTGTATTTGTCATATTGGTTGAGTGTTCTTTCCGTGTACGGATCACATGCCAATAAAGATTATCACCTGAAAATCATTATTAATAAATTTAGCAATTTTGATTAACAGGGAACAGCCTTCTCGATGACTGAACGAGATCGTCTTGAACTACGTGGACTTCTACCTCCAAACGTCATGAGCAACGAACAACAAATTGAACGTTTTAGTAAGTGACTAATGTCCTTTATATAAACTTATTACTACCTATGCTACACATTCCATTGCATAGTACCTTGGTGTGTGTAATTGTGATATTAGATGATCAACCGCTTAAACACTTATTCATAATGATTAATTTAAACAGCTGTTTTTGTGATGTTGCTGCATGAAATATGAATATCAAGATATTGAGAGGATATACTTAATAATATTGTAATCAATTTAATTTACCAGTTGCTCGTGATTCTATAACCATACCCCTTTTTTACGGGATTGGGTATTGTTGTTGTTCATGATTCTATGACCATACATTGTCATGAACTGGCTTAGACATTATGGGTATTTATTCATGTTCTCTTGATGGTGTGAAGGCGGAAGGTCCTTGTTCTTGGGGTTAGACGATTCTGAAGGCTACTTAATATTTTACATTTTTTAACATACTACATATTTTATTGTGGAGTATTATTATTTAAAATGGCTTTGTTAAGTTTACAGTGGCAGACCTGAAGAGACTTGAGGTGAACGCCAGGGATGGGCCTTCGGATACGAATTCTTTGGCCATGTGGAGAATACTTAATAGGCTGCATGACAGAAATGAAACAATGTACTATAAGGTGAGTGGTTATTGAGTTTGAGTTTATGTACTAAACTGTAATTATTTGTAAATGTATCAAACAATTTACTTGTATAGGTGCATATATAATAAGTCCCAGAAAATTCTACGTGTATTGTGAAATGAATAAGTCGTGTATATGTTTATATAAAGCTAGTTGGAATATTTTCTATATATGTTTTGACAAATTGGATCTTGTTGTGGCAGGTTCTAATTGCGAAAATCGAGGAATATGCCCCTATAGTGTACACTCCTACTGTTGGACTTGTTTGCCAGAAATATAGTGGGTTGTTTAGAAGGCCTAGGGGGATGTATTTCAGTGCTGCTGACCGTGGAGAGATGATGTCAATGGTTTATAATTGGCCTGCTGATCAGGTATGTGTTAGTTGTGACTGACTGACTTCAGAACTATGTTATCGGTTTGTAATCTAATAGCTTTTATTTTTATAAGGTTGATATGATTGTTGTCACGGATGGAAGTAGAATATTGGGTCTTGGTGATCTTGGAGTCCAGGGAATTGGTATTGCAATAGGAAAGTTGGATTTATATGTTGCTGCAGCAGGAATAAACCCTCAAAGAGTAATTTACAATTAATCTCGATACTTATTGTTCATCAGATCAATTAATGCATCTTCAATTTACCTTTTTCTTTACCACATGTTATTTTCTTTCTGAGCCGACATTTTCTCTTTTCTATAAATAGGTGCTTCCTGTTATGATTGATGTTGGAACCAACAACGAGGCCCTCCTTAAAGACCCTTTGTGTATGGTTCTTTTTACTCATTTGTTACTTTCATCAAGTTCTTAGATCCTTTTTCTTTATATAGTGACTTTTGTTATATATGACGATGATATTATTATTTGTCTAGATTTGGGATTGCAACAACACCGTCTTGATGGTGAGGAGTATATTGCTGTTATTGATGAATTTATGGAGGCTGTGTTCACTCGTTGGCCCCATGTTATAGTGCAGGTTATTTTCGGACCTCAGTGTTCTACATGTTTATGTTATTTTATTTAAATGGAATGCATTGTCAGGCCCTGTGTGGTGAAATCTTTTTTGTCCGCCATCTGTTCACATGTAGCTTATTGGTGTATACATGTAGTGAATAGCGTGGTTCCCGCAATATAGGTGTTTTTGTAGACAAATATTAAATTTGTTTCCCTGGTTTTATGGTTACATTAGCTTATTGGTCTAAATATGTATAGAATATTATATGGTTTACTTTTAGCTTATTGCTGTTAATATGCATTAAATGTTGTGGTTCCCTCGACTGGAATATTAATACCCTTAAGTATAACATCCTAAACCTGTAACTAGAAGTTCTTGTCAGTGACATGGTTTGAAATTAAAAAAAAAAATGTTTATTTTCTGAGTGAGATGCAGTGGTTGCAAGTGTATATGACATTGCATTTCAAGTTGCATGCTTCCAATTACTCTCTAGTTACCATACTAGAAGTAATGGTTAGGATTTGGTTAAGCATTGTTGCATACTTGCATTCGGCATTTTTCCTTTTGATACATGTTGTAAGAAGAGCCTAATAAGTAATAACTGTAAATTTTTTCAGTTTGAAGATTTTCAAAGCAAGTGGGCTTTCAAGCTATTACAACGTTATAGAAATAGCTACAGAATGTTCAATGATGATGTCCAGGTAAACAATTCACATCATTTGTATGTACAAGTTCTTGGAGCTTTTATATTCATGATTTTCTCTTCTGTATCGTGTATTCATTTTCATGTAGGGAACAGCTGGAGTTGCAATTGCTGGTCTTCTTGGTGCTGTCAGAGCACAAGGAAAACCAATGATTGACTTCCCAAAACAAAAGATTGTTGTTGCCGGTGCTGGAAGGTTTAGATCCTTCATACATATACATGTACAGATATATGCGTGTTTGTGCGTGCGTGCGTGTGTGTGGGGGTGTGTGCATGCGTGCGTGCCATACATTAAGATTGCTTTATAAGTTTTTCATGTTTAAGTGGCAATGAATCTACCTATATTTATACCGGATACTGTGCAACTGCAGTGCCGGGATTGGGGTTCTGAATGCTGCTAGGAAAACAATGGCAAGAATGTTGGGAAATAACGAATTGGCATTTGAGAGTGCAGGGAGTCAGTTTTGGGTTGTTGATGCTAATGTAAGTAGTTTATAAGACGATGAATGATCAGTACGCACCACAGGATCTGACAAACTCATGTTTTTTGGGATGAATTAGGGTTTGGTAACAGAGGAGCGTGAAAACATTGACGCTGACGCGAAACCATTTGCCAGAAAGACCAAAGAGATTGGCCGCCAAGGATTGAGGGAAGGCGCAAGTCTTGTAGAAGTGGTGTGTTTGTATCCCTTAATGCTTCCAGGAGTTAAACCTGGTCACACTTAATTACTCGGGGTCGAAACGGGTTGGGTTGGATTGCATTGACTCTCAAACATTTTTAAATTTTTGTAACAAAAAATTAATTTTTTAATCTTAATGGCAAAAGGAATGTGATTACCATAATAATTGAAACCTTTGAATTAACAATCTAGGATGTATGCATTAATAATACTAGCATGTTACCCGCGCAATGCAGCGGTAACAAATAGTTTCTATCTGATAACATGTACGTTTTCAAGACATAGGGGTATGGTATTCACGTAATACGGTGACAACGAATAATTTCTTTTAGTAACATGTCTATTTTCTTTATCTTTTTCCATTTTCTTCATTTTTCTGTTCTCCATAAACTTTTTCATTGATTTGTAAAATAAATTTTGAAAACAATAAAAAAAGATCCTTACTGTAAATTGCATGAAAAATACAGAGTTTAAATTAGAAATTTGAAACTATTTAAAATTAAGAGATTAAGAAAATAGAGTAAAATAGTGGATAATTATTATATTTTACTTGATTATATGAGCTATTTAAAAATGTTTATAAATTATGGTTATAGGTTATTCAGGTTTATGAGTTTTACTTATACATATTTTTCAATAATTAAGTTAAAATATTTATTATATGATAGAATATTTAAAAATGAAAGTTTTGGTTATGAAATTATTTTTTTAATAATTAAGTTATTTTGTATTGAGTTGATTTTTTTAATATGGAAGGTTTAGTTACTAAAATAGAATGTAAGAATCTTTTTAACTCTATTTAATAGTTACTCCATTTAGTAGTTTCCATTTAGTTTATATGAGGGTAATTTAGTAATTTTAACATACTTAAAATTTAAGAGTTTAAGTAAAAGGCCTAAATGCTTTATAATATAGAATAGAATATAGAATAGATACTTTGGCGTTGTTTCCCTTTTGTTAATTTGTTTATCTTATCCATTTGAGATAAAATCACAATCTAAATCATTTCATTAACAAGTAAATAGGTCAAGTTTGCTAGCTCCAATGTGATTGTTACTCAACCACTGAAGCAGAAATGGAAATTTTGAAATACTGATTGTTGACCAAAATTTGGCTTTTATCTACCAATCAGGTGCGGGAAGTAAAGCCTGATGTACTCCTTGGATTGTCTGCTGTTGGGGGTTTGTTTTCTAAGGAGGTATAATTTACAATTTAACGAGTATGCGAATTTTCTCTCTTTATGCTCGTAAATATTAACTTATAAGATAAATCTTTGTGTAGAATTTCTTGTGATTATTTTTATTATTATTATTTTTTAAATCTGACCCTTACTACTGAATTGAATTTCTTCACCTAATTGTAGGTATTAGAAGCACTTAAAGGGTCAACTTCAACAAGACCAGCAATCTTTGCAATGTCAAATCCCACAACCAATGGTATGCTTGGTATCTAATAATCAACTTCACATAAACGTCTTGCTCCGCTAATGTATTTCTTAATTTTTGTCCATGACAGCTGAATGCACCCCGGAAGAAGCATTTTCTATCATGGGAGAGAACGTTATATTTGCAAGTGGAAGCCCATTTGCTGATGTGGATCTCGGTTTGACTTCTATTTTTCTTATACTTTTACATTTAGAAATCTAAGCTCATCTTAGATCGTGTAACTTCTATATAGATTAAGCTGTTCCAGTTCAAACAGTTTGACTTCGAACAAGTTTTTTCTCTTTTCCTTGTTCGATGAATCGACTTTTATGTGGAGAATTTTTTTCATTAATTTTTTTTTTGCTGCAGGAAATGGACATATTGGCCATTGCAACCAGGGAAACAATATGTATCTTTTTCCTGGGTCAGTTGTTAGTCTTAGTTGCTAGTATTAAGATTCATGTATTATTTAATTATTTCTATCTTTTTCCTGGGTCAGTTCTTAGTTTTGGTTGCTAATTAAGATTAATGTATTATTTTATTATTTCTAATCTTACTGAATTCTGCAGCATTGGTCTCGGTACTCTTCTCTCTGGCTCTAGAATAGTCACAGATGGCATGTTACAGGCTGCAGCTGAGTGGTATATTTTCTCAGTTTACATAAGTGCAAATCTTTTTTTCTTTTTATTTATCTTTTAGATGAGATAACCATCCCTCTTTTTTTTCCTGGTTCAATAAAAATTACAGCCTGGCTGCATATATGACTGAAGAGGAGGTCCTCAAAGGAATTATTTACCCTTCAATATCAAGGTATAGACTACATACCATTTGGGTGCTTGCTGCAGATATTTTGTGTGATGGCTGCTGACACATTCCTCTTTGTCTTACAGATTATTTTGATATTTTTATATCAAATAAACACTTTTCACAACTTTTAAGTTTTTATATGTCATTCTTGTGCTGCAGCATACGTGACATAACAAAACAGGTAGCTGCTGCGGTTATCACTGAAGCAATAGAAGAAGATGTAGCAGAAGGATATCGAGAAATGGATGCTCGTGAGCTCCGTAAACTAAATAAGGTATTGTCAAGATTATTTCTTACCAAAGTTTTTTTATAGCAAATTTATACTTTTCAGCACCCTTGTTTTGTAAAAGGGTTGTGATGTGTACACAACATATTTATCCATACATATCAAACGACACTGATACCCTGTTCTAAATGTGATTAATATGCATGTATTTAAGGGTATAAAATTATAAATGTTACAATCATAACTTTTGCGATATATGAGCAAAATATTTTGTTTACAAATCAACTCCCTATAAAGAATTTGCTAGAGGTAAGGACCCATAACCATAGATGGGCCCTACTCAAGAAACCACGAGATGAAGATCGCGGCGATGCTACTCTTTTTGGGCTATAGATGTGGGTCATTAACATTCTCTATTTTTTCTCATATATAAGGTTAAAGGTTTTTAAATTATTTTTGTAAGTAGTTAAAAAAAGATGCTACTAGGTCATCATAACTGTCCATTGCCAGTCGTGTTGAAATTGTTTTACACATCGGTTTTGCAGGACGAAATTCTTAGCTTTGTTGAGAACAATATGTGGAACCCTGAATACCCAACACTAATTTACAAGAAAGATTAAATGCTCTATGAAGCCGGAAAAAAAGAAAGTAAAGAAGTAGAAACAGACTGGTAAAGTTCGAACTTTCTGTTGGACAGTCGATCATATGGCCGTGGTCAACCATGGTGCTTCGTCGTGGTGAAGCAAAATCTTATCTCTGTTTATTGAGGTTGACTTCTGTTATACATTAATTAAATTATAAATATATGTGTAGAAATAAACGTATAAGATCGACTTTAGCATGTTGGGAGTAAAACTCGAATCTAGCTATGTTCTTGACAATGTTGCAATTTTGTTTATACTATAGTGCTTAACTTGCTGATTCTGGTTTGTTTGATTCACTTTTTGTTGTTGGCTTGTTGCTTTTGTAGTAATTAGTAAAGGTTTGATCCAAAAGATTGTATGTTATATCAGAGTTTTTGGGACCGATTATATTTGGTGGAGTGTTACGTTTAAAGGTATTTTGAATCCAATCTCTTTTTTGCCTATGTATTTATTTTAGTAGGTACAAGTGGGGTACCCGCGTAATACGGCGGCGACGAATATACGAGAATGGCTTTTTGTGGTCGGTCGCAATACAGTGGGTGGAGGAAATAGTAACACTTCAAACGATGTCCTGACAGTAATAAATCTTGTTTCAATATATTTGGTGATTTGTGTAATTTTGTAGTACAATATATTGTGTTAATATTAATCAAAACGTTATATGGAATCACAATGGTAATATTGTTGTAATATCATTTGTACATTTAATCTTGAAAGCAATATGGGATAATACAATTAGTAATAACATTAGATATTGAAAGTGGAAGATAATAAGTTTTTACATCTTTAAGTAAATCATTAACATCATTAAACATCCCTTTTTACGTCGTTGACATCTTTTACATCTTTCATCTCTATCCATTGTTAGTAATCATTGTTTACATCGTTCTTAGTTTGGGTCTATTCTTATACATCGTCTACCATCGGTACCCCAAACACCATATGTGTGCTCAATAACCACTAGGGTCTTAAGGTCCTTCCACACCGGCAACACATGTGTGCCCGGCAACTGCTAAGTTCCGAAGTCCGTTTGCAATGACATAGGTTTACTACGCGTGCCCGACAAATCTGGTACCAAGCGGGACGCGACTCCTACTCGTAATCAAACTCTCGTGGTCCCTCCACTATAGCTACTTCGACATGAGTTGTTCAGGTGAAAGTACAATCAATGCCCCCATTGCCAGGCCCTCCTTCCACTCTCGTGGTGTTATGCATATTGACCTTATTATCATCGGTCAAACACTGCTCCAGTGTACAAGCACTTAAAGCACGAGTATACCATGTGTTGCCAAGGTTGTCTAGAAAACCTAACAACTAACCATCGCTTTGCTAGCAAGTCCTAGAATGCACACTTTTCTTACTAGACATCATCGTAACATCTTTGGAGTATGTCTACCCGCACCCACAAATCACCTTGTCATAGTAAATAATCATCCTTATTTACATATTCAC
The DNA here is from genome assembly GCA_032274825.1 of Drosophyllum lusitanicum. Taxonomy (NCBI): domain Eukaryota; kingdom Viridiplantae; phylum Streptophyta; class Magnoliopsida; order Caryophyllales; family Drosophyllaceae; genus Drosophyllum; species Drosophyllum lusitanicum. Next base: position 13,640 of record JAUEJL010083240.1, read on the forward strand.
ATCACAAGCATTTTAAGAGTCAATCATATAGCATCATTAAATATTTAATAAACACATCGTAAACAATCATTTAAAATAGTCAATCGTAAACATTATTAAAAGTCATCTTATAATCGTTAAGTCTTTTGAAAACGATTTTGTCTTCGTGCTATGTTATAGAAAATATTGAACTCACCTCAGGTCCAGCAAGTAGTCTCCAACAAATACTCGCGAAAACAATCGAGTTAACAGAACACCCTACAATCGAAGTTCTACTTGTAAGTCGTTGGATCACAATTCAAAGAATTGCAAAACACACAAATTGCAAATCTCTATATCAAAATCGAAAACCTCTCTATCACAAAGTGTCAATCGAAAACCACTCTAGTTTTCAATTCAACCAAATCACAAATCATGCAATCGAAAACCTCACCAATTCGAACACTAGTCCCACAATCGCAAATCTAACCATTGAAAACATGAATCGCAAATTCACAATCGAAAACCTCCAATCGTAAATCCGTCTTAGACACCGAATCACAAACCAACCAATTGAAAACCATAATCGGAAAGTTCCAATAGTGAACCACACTAGGGGACTCAAACCTTACGGTGAATCAACCCTCAATTGAAAACCTATCTATCAATCGAAAACCTATCTATCAATCGAAAACTTGGTTTACGATTCATTCACCAGAATCGAAAACTTGGTTTACGATTCATTCACCAGAATCAAAAACCCTTGCTCACTCACATTCATCAACTTTAATCTTCTTAAATTCTTAGTTTTATTTTTAATTCATGTTTCTTACATCAAAATCATCATAAACATGTTTCATGTTTCTAATGCACTGTAACATCCTCGATTTAGGCCTAGTTGTAATTAAGTATGTACGCGTATGTAATTAATAGAATAGGAGGATATTCTAGTTGTGTAAGTATGTAAGGAAGTTGGGAAGTCGAAGTGGAATATATATATGTGTGTAATTGTTGTTTTGAAGTTAATTATATATGTTAAGTAAAATATATATGTATTAATTAATTAAAAAGAAAAGAAAGTTGAATATGAGAAAATAGATAATTGATAAATCCAGAGGCGGTTGCCTCTGGATAAGATTTTAATATATATGTGCAAGTGTTAAGTTGACCAAGTAAGTCAAAAGTTGGGAAACTTAAGAAAAACACACACTAGCCATCTCTCTCGTGAGTTTCTTGAAAGAAAGGATTTGAAGATTTGAAGTTGTTGATTCAAGAGAAGGTTAGTATGATGTTTGTCGTGAAGATTAAACATGTTTGATGCTAGATATATGTGAGTTTAATTGCTGGAACTCAAAAGATATAAGAAACTCCATTAACAAGCATACAAAGCTTACTTGACAAGTGGGTTTTGTATGTTTGATGGTTTTAATTTGATTTGATG
>JAUEJL010083251.1:0-15036 GCA_032274825.1 Drosophyllum lusitanicum
TTCATGGGTGGGCAATCCAATTGAAGAAGGGGGAATTGGACGGCTAAGATTGGTTCTCGCAGTTCTCGTACGAAAAACAGTTCTCATTTGAACTTTTCCATATATATATATAGATGAGGATTCATTTGAGAACCATTATTATTGTGAGAACCGCGAAAACCAATCTTAGCCGTTCAATTAGTAAGTGGAATTCATGGATGAAGAGCGTGGGGATTGAGTGTGACAAGGTGCATGTAAGGAATTTATGGGTGGGCAATTGAAGGAGGGAGAATTGAAAGGCTAAGATTGTTTCTCGCGGTTCTCGCAATAAAAACAGTTATCAAATGAACTTTTCACTATATATAGAGAGAGTGATTCATGCAAGAAATTTTATTTTTACAAGAAATATTCTAGACCACAAGATCAATTAATTAATGGCCAAGATTATTTATGACATTTTGATAAATAAATAAAAATTAGAAATCAAAGGAAATAAAGGGTAAATTTGACCTTTTTTTAAATTCTCAAATCATATCCTAAATACACATTACATCTCTCTCTCTCGTTAGTAAGGCAACAATAGATATTTCAAAAATCAAAACCCTATTTTCTCTCTATAAACCCATGATTGAAGCAAGAGATTATGGTGGGATAACAAGGTTATTGAAGCAGGCCGATTGTGGGAGTTGACTCCCTTAGTCGTAACGTCATCGTCACACACCCTCTGTCAACATCTTCCTCACATCGCCGACGAGCCGCCGCCGCCCCTCCAGTTGAAAAGCTCAAGAATATGATGATCCTGCCCCTGATCTATAGCTCAATCCTTCCGTCAATGTAAATGTTGCTCGATCCTACCCTCGACGTCGATCTGTTGCTCCATCAACATGGATCTGGTGTCCGATTCTACCCTCATCGACTCCAGAATAGCCTACCCTCTTCTAGGTCTTTTTCTGGTTATTAATATTTTCACACACCAACGCTTAATGCCGTGGCTAACCAAGATCCTCGAAAGTTTGAATTAGTTTTTATTTCCAGGCTTTATTATACTTTTACGGGAGAATTTCGTATATATCCTTTCAAAACTCTTAAATTACTTATATATCTTTACAAGCTTCTAAATTACATTAATATCCTCCTAAATCTTTTAAACTCTCGTGTATATCCGAATACTTGTTTTAAAACTAATGAACTCATTTAAATATTTAAAATATCATCTCTAAATTTATTTATTTGTAAATTCACTATACTACCCTTACCTACCTAAAAGTTACAACAGTTAAATAAATAATATTTAAATACAATCTGTAGAGGATAATTTTGCTTCCCAGTTTCATGTTCCTGTCGGTTGACGTCGAAACGCCGACGACTTCTATTACGTTTATGGACATGTTATATTAAACTGTTTATAACTAATTGCGTTTGTGCTCCATTCGATTGAAATGATAGATTGTATTTTTTGGACTAAGCTCATTTATTCTTCTAATAAACTTTGACTCGCTTTTTGACCACCTGACATCTTCTTAACGTTACATTTTAAGAGAGGAACAATATGTTAATAATACAGGGAACTTGTTAAACGCGTCAAACACAAAACGAAACTTTTCTGTATTGAAATTTGATGAAAACTGTTAAGAAATATCTTGATGGCTCTTGAATCTGTACACAAATAAAACAAGAAAATCTGTGGGTCTCACATTAACTTTCTTTGCCGCCAAGCCTTAATTGAAGAATTAGGGGCAAAAAAATTGGATAGAAATGGGTGTGCACGGTAGAAATTGAGATTATTGTTTCAAATATTGAAAGAAAGCCTTGATCGAAGATTAGGAACTAGTATACATACGTATATATGATGGAGAGTAAATACTAAAATCAGACTAAGGTTTTTTATGTTTAGGTAAGGGTAGCATAGTAAATTTATAAATAAATGCATTTAGAGATAATTTTTTTAATATTTAACTGATTTAATTAATTGTAGAATAGATATTTAAATATAAATGAGAGTTTAAAGTATTTATAAGGATATTAATGTAATTTATAAGTTTATAAAAATATATAGGTAATTTAAAAGTTTTAAGACAATATATACGAAATTCTCCCTTCTAGTTAAACGACCTGTTATTATTTGTCAAGTCATTCAGAGAAAGGATTTAAAAAAAAAACGGTGGTCCTCTTCTCGATTCATACTCTTCTTTGTTCCCTGATCTTTCCCTTTTCTCCGTGCCTGTGTTTCTACTTTCTACACTCACAAGCAGAGATGCCAGGGCCAACGATGGCGTCGGAGCTACCGGTGGAACCACAATCGTTTAAAAAGCTCAGCTTTAAATCCCTAAAACGGGCTCTCGATCTCTTTTCTCCTCTTCACTCTCAATTGCCCCCTCCTGATCCTGACAGGTTTCTTTCTAAAACCCTAATTTCGATTTCTCAATATGTCTATCTGCCAACTTAATATTCTAACCGTTTTTTTCTTGTTATCCTACAGCAAGAAGATACGTTTGAGTCATAAGGTTACTACTTCACTATATTCTCGCTCAATTATATGCCTTGTTTTTCTAATTAGTTTCGTCGATTATTGGGCTGAACGAACTGCTTTCTTGATCCAAATTGCTATAGATTGTACAAATTCTAGAGAAAAGTATGAGAACCATATTACACTGTATCGCAAGCGATACAAATCGAACCATGTTTGATTGTTTTCAGTTAATTTATGATAAACTGCGCTAGGTGTAATACTAGAAGTAATTGGTTATCTATCTTTTTTATTTTATTTGAAATTGTTTCCTTTGCTTGTGCTTAGGACCTTTTTGTTTATATCATGTGGGTTTACGTGTGTGTGTTTTGATGATCATAAAGATACATGTCGAGTATGGTGGAATAAAAAACGTTTCAAATCAGCCTGTCAAGAATTCGTCACAAAACCAAGTTGCACCGTCGAACTCAAATGCTCTTGTGCTAGCAGGTAACCGATAATTCTCTGTCACTCTTATCAACAATGTGGCTCAATACTAAGCATATATTCCTGTTTTCATGTGTTGCATTGCCAATTCTTCTTTACTGTAAATAATTACTGGCTTGTATTGAATACTGTAAGCGATTCGTCAAGTGCTAAGTTACAGGTTATTCAGTTATATTTATGATGTTGATCAAATTTTAGGTAAAGGAAAACATACGAGTTTCAATAAAGCTGGCTTTAGTATTAGGATTTCACTGGGCATTAGATTGAAGTTTCATAGACGAACAAGCGTACACTTACCAAACATCCTTATAGTGTTATAGTTCAGGTTGTGTATTACACATAAAATTTAGCATTTAACCTTTCACTTCCATTTTACTTCTGTTTATTCAGATGATGTTGAACAACTTCGATATTAAACTATATTATACATGTAATTTGTATGTCCCAGTTGATCAACATTCAACCTTTTCTTATTAAATAAGACTGTAGTTCGAGCAGAAACCTTTAACTGCTATCTTGACCAAATAACATTACGAATGGGATCATAAAGAATTAGAAAAAAAAAGCTTTGTAGATCATCATTAGGAAGACAAGTATCATCTCTTGACTTATGTAAAACTGTATATGTAGGTAATGAAAGTTCTAAGAAGGCTAGTACTCTGGGTGATTTAACCATTACTCCTCAACTGAAGAACCTGTAAGTGTTTTCTTTCTCTTTTTTCTTTGTTGCTACATTTATCTTTTTCTTTTTAAAAATAGATTTTTAGTTGGTAATATGTACTGGTTTTGTCAATTTCTGTTTGACAGAGGTGATGGTAATATGACTGGCAAAAGCATTGCCGTCATTCCTGCTCATGGGACTTCAGAAAGGTTAGGATTTGTTTACTATTTGCATGTATCTATGATTTTTTTAAGTTCATATATGCATAGGCTCATATTTCAAGTTTGCTAACATGAAGCTTAGATTTCAAACTCTTGCTTTATAGTCACTCTTGCTATAGTAATGAGGTTGATATTGTTATGGCATGTTGACTTTTCTTGGACTTGTTTCTTGTAGGAATCTCTCAACTGCAGCACTTATGGAGAGAATCCCTAGCAGATGGCCACGTCCTGTATGGCATGCTCCATGGAAGAACTACAGAGTGAGAATCTCAATTTTCTTAACTTTTGTTTGCATCATGTTGAATAAGAATATCTATGTACACAGTTGAGTGTACCGTAACAGTGATTATTTACTCAAGAGTCTATAATAAGTTGGTGTTTTTAGTGTAAATTAATGGCTTATTAGCACTTAAATAATGAAATTGTTCGTTTTTTGAGGGGTAGAACTCGATTCATGGCACTTGGTTTCCTCACACTAGAAAACAATGAATATTGACTAAAAACAAGTATGTATATATATATATAATAATCACTGTTATATTGATTCTGCAGAAACTTGGAATATATCTATCATTTTACACAGGATTATTACATATTTATAGCAAGCATCGATAGCAGTTGGAGGTGGTTTAATTGGCGCCAAAAACTGCCCCTAAGTGTGTGTAAAAACACCTTAAAACACACTGAAATATTTACAGAAATTCCTAAGTTTAATTACATTATTACTATCATAAGTTCCATAATAATACTTAATAACACTTATACTTTCATTTTTTATTATATCATTAAAAAGGTTCCAACATTCACCCCCCTAATGATATAATCAATAATCTTGTATGCTTGCTTCATCTTTCTTTGTGCTTTCATCTGTGTCTTCAAGATCTTGAGTCGTCGATCCTTTCGTCATAATACCAATGGTGCTAAGATCCTCCCGAGTCTTTGTTCTTGTAACCTCATCAGAGCCGTTGCTTCTTTGATCTCCCATCTTTATTACACCAAACCACTTTGTAGAATCTTCGAACAATTCTTGTGGTTCCAAGAGATATTCTTCAAATAATTTCTTGAAGGTATCATCATAACTATCCGAATACCCAAAACTTAAAACAATTATATCCCATTTCTTCTCCTTCGATATAAAATTGTACCCTCCGTACGCAATTACCAATTTGTAGAAATCAAACAAACAAATATCCAAACCATCTAAACTTGGTGGAATAGTCACTTCATTCCCACCTTTGGTTTTGTAAAACCATAACACCATTTCATCAAATTTTTTATTGAACAAATCCTTGTTCCTATAACAGATTTGATTTGCATTTGCCAACACCATAAAAGCCGTAAAATCATCGATCGTTTCAATGATTATGGGTCTCCATTCCCCTGACTTTACACATAATCTCATTGTCTTCTCGTGCCATTGCAATGTCTCCATCATCCTTTGCAAGGTCTTCATTCACAGTATGATCTTGATGTGTAGTACCAATTTCATGATCAATAGTTTCTCCGGTGTTTGTTTGATCGAAAAACTTCATAGGACAAACCCAACCAAAATGTCCTCTTTCTTCACATATGTAACAAGTACCTTTTCTATTTCTTTTCTCTCCGATCTCGCCTCCTAGTGACCAATCCCGCAAAACATTTGCAAGTTCATTATTCTTGGATGGCCTTTTCTTTCCTGCGATCGATTTTCTTTTCTTGTTCGAGTTTGTTGCTGTTTTCAAATGAGCGACCCTTGTTCGCTCCGCACTCACTGCAATTCTTTTCTTTCCTGCACTCACTGCCTTCGAATTGAAATCCCCACTCGCTGGTTTCGAATTGAAGACTCCACTCACTGATTTCGATTTTAAAACTGCACTCACTGCCATCGATTTTTTTCCTGCACTCACTGCAATCGATTCTGCACTCACTGCAATCAATTCTGCACTCACTGCAATCGATTCTGCATTCACTGCCTTTGATTCTTCACTCACTGCAATCGATTATGAAATTGCACTCACTGCACTTGATTTAAAAACTGCACTCACTGCTTTCGTTTTTCCTTCTGCATTCACTGCGATCGAATTGTCTTCTGCGCTCACTGCGCCTGTTGCACTTGCTGCCCTTCCAATGGTTTCTGCGTTGTTTCTTGTTCGTGCTAATGATCGGATCGATGTACTTGATGAAATATTGACTCCAATTGGGTGTTTGCCGGTGCGAATTCTGGCAGTCTTCTTGAATGTAGTTTTCCCTGAAATTGATTTTTCTGCTTCTGTAATTGCCTTTAAAAACATCGACCAATCTTTCTTCACAATCGAATTTGTTGAATTGGCGACCATGATCCCTTTTGATTGATCGATTTCTGTAGATTGGTCCTCCTTTTCTCCCAGAGGTCGGCCCAACCATGGGCTCTGATACCATGTTCGTTTTTTGAGGGGTAGAACTCGATTCATGGCACTTGGTTTCCTCACACTAGAAAACAATGAATATTGACTAAAAACAAGTATGTATATATATATATAATAATCACTGTTATATTGATTCTGCAGAAACTTGGAATATATCTATCATTTTACACAGGATTATTACATATTTATAGCAAGCATCGATAGCAGTTGGAGGTGGTTTAATTGGCGCCAAAAACTGCCCCTAAGTGTGTGTAAAAACACCTTAAAACACACTGAAATATTTACAGAAATTCCTAAGTTTAATTACATTATTACTATCATAAGTTCCATAATAATACTTAATAACACTTATACTTTCATTTTTGATTATATCATTAAAAAGGTTCCAACAGAAATTATCAACACTTTGGCTCTAAGTATGTAAATCCATTTCTTGTTTCACTTTGTTATCTTGCTAATCTTTCCTAAAGTGAGCTAATATATGTGCAGGTTATTAGTGGTCATTTGGGATGGGTGAGATCCATTGCATTTAGTCCAGATAATAAGTGGTTTTGTACCGGTTCTGCAGATCGAACGATTAAGGTAATTTTTGTTCTAGTTCTTGAGCAAATATGAAATTACAAAAACAAAGCTATGATAAAAGATTTCAGTATACCTAATTATGTGTACCTGTAGGCCACATAAGTAAAAACCTAATTATGTGATTTATAATGGGAGTTCTTCAGTTACTATCTTATAGTTGTTGAACTACAAAGCGTTGTGTCCTGTAATTCTTTTGGTGTATTTTGCAAACGAGTTATACTTATTCTAAATTAAGTAATAATCTGTCTGGAAAGAATTAGCGTAACCCATTATCAAACCTGAAATTGGATGATATATCTGATTGCATGATTCCCATCTTTCCTATTGTATATTCACATGTCTTAAAGGAAGACTATATTGGCTTCATCTATGGTAGCTGAAATCCTAATTTTAGATATCCTTTAAAATGATAAAATTTCCCTGAGGATATATGTGCTCTCTATTTTCATAGTCTATTTTGCCAATAATTTTCTAAATTAGAAGGTTAGAATAAATACAATTGAACTTCAAACTTTAACATCGTATATGTTTTTTATCAAAGTATCAAACACAGGTAACAGATACAAGAATACATAAAAGGATATATCTAATGTACTTGTAAATGGAATGGTATCAAATGGATTCAAGTATTGAATGCGCTACTCTATTCATTCCCATTTACAGTTTCATATATGAGATCGAATGCACATAAATGCATGCGTATAACATCTCCTGTCTGAATATCTGTTGACAGCCCAAATCATTAAAATTCTATTGAAACTTGTTCCAGTGCTCATATTTTACTCCATTTACCTAGAATTTTGTAAAAGACCAACACCAATTTGAGGTTACAAATTTGTGAAGGCACATTAATCATCTATAACTGGATCCTTACTTTTTTTAATAATGTCACTAAACAATTTTTAATAATTGTGGACAGATTTGGGATGTGGCATCAGGACAGTTAAGATTGACACTAACAGGGCATATAGAACAAGTTCGAGGTATGATTTTTAAATCAACCTGTTACTTCTGGTGCTTGGTGGTTCCTGTCCATTAAGAAATTTGATACCATTTAGAGGTGGCAATCTCAACCCATGTACTTACAATGGTTGAATTCACGTTATTTTTTATTTCTAACAAATCAAAGAGAGAAAATATAATGATTAGCTAAAAAGGAAATTAATCGAATTGGTCGAGTGGTCGCTCAGACTGCATTTCTAAATTCTAATGCATAAGGCCTCTTAGATGATTTCAGTCAAGAGGTTTAGATTATTATTATTGTTACTATTGTTTGTAGTCTTATTGACACACTTATATAGTTAAAAATGTTGGACAAAAAGTGTTTTGGGGTCAACCCAACCCAGTTTGAATCTTACAGAAGGTTACACATTCAGACTCTTAATCCCCACCCATTCTCCCATTTTGTGACCTGTGTTGCCATTGATCTTGTACACTTTGGGTCTGAAATAAAGTTCAATTTTGTGCATGGTAGGCCTCGCCGTTAGTACTAGGCACACATACATGTTCTCTGCTGGTGATGACAAACAAGTTAAATGCTGGGATCTTGAATATAACAAGGTTTTGATCACTCATCAACTTAACAGTATTATTGCTATGATTATTATTTGTTTTGTACGTGCAACACTGCAAGTAATCATGTAGCATGCTTTCCGACCTTTTACTTTGTTTTATTTATATGTTTTATTTTGAAAGGTTATTCGGTCATATCATGGCCATCTAAGTGGCGTGTATTGCTTGGCACTTCATCCGACTATTGATGTTCTGCTTACCGGGGGTCGTGATTCTGTTTGCCGGGTATGAAATCAAGAGTTTATGAAATTAAAAACTTCTGAATTTGTGAATTTAACTTGGACACAACAATGATTTCAGGTGTGGGACATTCGTAGCAAGATGCAAATTCATGCTCTTTCGGGCCATGATAATACAGTGTGTTCAGTTTTTACTCGACCTACGGTAAGTAATACAATTAACAGTATAGCAATAACTTTTATTTTTTAAATCATGAAAAATTTTAAGATGGTACATCGTCTTTCAGGATCCTCAAGTTGTAACTGGCTCCCATGATTCAACAATAAAGTTCTGGGATCTTAGATATGGTAATCATCATCATCATCATCATTTTTATTATTTTATTGAATATTGACTACTTGTTTAAACCGAAGTTTGTATTTATTCTTGTGATCTGGATTTAATCTGATTGTTACTCTTGTAGGTAAAACAATGGCCACTCTTACTCACCACAAGAAATCGGTACGCGCATTGGCACAGCATCCTACCGAGTATGTAGCTTTGCATCACACAACTTTTTTCTGATATGATAATTTGAATTTTAAAATCTCATTAACATGCCTTTTTATTTCTTTCTTGTTTTCTTTCTTTTTTGGATCTATTGACATTTGCAGGGATAGTTTTGCTTCAGCATCAGCTGACAACATAAAAAAGTTCAGCCTTCCAAAAGGAGAATTTTTGCACAACATGCTGTGAGTTTTCTAACAGTTAACATTCAGTTATACCAATTCATCCAACTATGACATCTTTTCTTCTTTGATCGCATTAATCAAATGGATTTTGATTGGTCATTTAGTTAAAAAGACACACATATCTTAGGTTTCTCTCGATAATATCTTTGTTACGAAGGTACACCATATGAAAACTCAAATACGAATGGCAAAATAATTTCTTGGATGGTGAAAATTTAAATTGGATAGATTTTACTATTTTAGATCATAAGGTAAATTAAAAAAACATGGCAAAATATTACCCATACTTGTGGGAATTAAAAAAATATGGGTAATGGTATGTAACACATTACCTGTTAGTTGAGTAAATTCACTAAGTGGGTAAATTACCCGCCACAAATGTACCTGACCTTATGGGTAACTGGGTATATGTCTAAATTATATAGGTAATTCTTCAACATTTGCTTAAGAACTAATACTTCAGGTATATAACCAACCACAATTGATAGAAAGTGAAATATGATAGCCTTACTAATTCAAACAATGTTTTTGTAATTTAAACAAGGAAAAATAGATATAAATATCGCTGGAATAGACAATTGCTTAGAATTGCTGTTACTAATAAACACATTTGACTTATTTTTAAGATTTGCTTTGAATAAATACGCCTCAGAAAAGGACATCGTTAAACAGAACTAGTCGACTATATGGAATTCTTTTTTGCTCATTTGGTATTACTATCTGCATTAAATGATTGATATATTGGAGCTCTGGATGTTGTTTTAGCATCTTGTGATGTAAATAAAAAAATTAGAAAATAAAATCACTTGTCTCATCTTATCTAATCTAACTATACTAAATAAAATAAATAAGTACCTTGGGTGCCATGTGGCACTTTTCTGCTAGACTTAATTTCGTTTTATCGCCCAAACATCAAAGAGAGACGTATGTAGTTCTCGTTCACACGGAGAGTTTGTTGGTGATTTTTCTTAGTTTTTAACAAACCATTCTACTTTATTTAGTTAATAATATCTTTTTAATAAACAACTTATTGTATATGCAAATCAAGTTTTATTTTTTTATGTATCTTTTCATGTTCTTAACTATTCTGTAAATAAATTCTATTTGATATATCAATTTGCGTTAATAATTAGATTATGTAAACATTATTAAAATAACATCTTTAATTCTACACCTTTTCTAAACACATCATTAATATACAACATATACTATTTGAGCTAGCCGTATGATACATACTAATCTAGTCTGCTCATATATAAGCTCATTCCAAGTAAAGTTACTCTCTTGTTTTATATCTTGTGCAGCTCCCAACAGAAGACCATAATTAATGCCATGACAGTCAATCAAGAGGGTGTCTTGGCTACTGGAGGTGAGACTTTCTTTTATTATCGCTGTATAATAATCACTACACAATTTAATCTTCATTAATTGACTATGATCTTTTTGATGAAAGGTGACAATGGGAGTATGTGGTTCTGGGACTGGAAAAGCGGCCATAGTTTCCAACAATCTCAAACAATTGTTCAACCTGGTACGTTATGCACGTTCAGTTTCTTGCAATACCACTTTTGCATGTATCAGTTTTGACCCATATGCTTAATAATGTGTTGATTTGGGTTATATGTTTTATCTCTAACAAGTTAAATGGGTAAATTATTTATTAATTTATTAGTAAAGCTCAAAACGGAACAGGTTATATGTTCCATCTAAGGTCATTTTTATTGAAATTATATTATTCTTTTTTTTTTGCCGTCAACTTGGCAGGTTCATACTAAAAATTACTTGAATTGACCAGAATCTTGCATTTTGATTTTTTAGGGTCACTGGATAGTGAGGCTGGAATTTACGCTCTATCCTATGACATAACGGGCTCGAGGCTCGTTACATGTGAAGCAGACAAAACAATCAAAATGTGGAAAGAAGACGAAAACGCCACTCCTGAAACTCACCCCGTCAACTTCAAGCCCCCTAAAGACATTCGTAGGTTTTAAATGCAACATTCTGGGAGAAACTTTTGGTTTTTGTTAATTGTTTAGCAATTTTGATTTGATTAAGTAGCTGAAAAAGTGATTTATATCATAATTTGATAAAATAGTGAGATATGGGGTGACACAAATGGGACCAGTGTTTTTTTAGCATGTCTAAGAAAGGAGGGCATTTGCAGGGTTAGTGATGAAAGAATGGTTCCACAAAGGTTAAGTAGAGCATAGCATGCCAGTATCTCTACTTATTAACTCATGACATATGGTTGTTGTAAAGCATGTTTGACTTGGTCCAACACCACTTTTTGAGGGACCAAAATGTCCACTTTAACAGGACCAGCTAAATAAATATGCATTTTTTTATTTTTATTTTTTTTATCTTACTTTATTCTCTTTTTTTCCACATTTTTATTATTTTAACAGTTAATTATTCCTTGCTTTCTATTAATAAAGTGAATAATCCCTCATCAGTTGACTTTGGGTGTCTAACGATAATATTAAGTGGATTGTTTTTGCTAACGCGTTGTAAGCTTTGAAATGGTACTATTAAAAGTAAAGCAGCTACTATGTTTGGATGTATGTAATTATCAGTAAAATAATTATATAAATTGAAAGTTTCAACAAACCATTAAACTGGATATTAAAACCAACTCTGATTGCCTGGCAGGGTCAAAGGGTACCGACATGGATATTCTGATCAGTGAACACGTTAATGTGTATCATTCTTGCTCTTAAAGATTATGCATATATATTGTCACGTCAGTATTATACTCTTAGAAATCACTTCTTCACTACCTCGTCGGCTTCCTTTGCATGACCACTGTTACACCACACCACCACCAAACCTTGTGATGGTGTTGCTCCCTCCCCCCACGCCATGGTCATTGAGCACGCCCCCAATCCCTTCGTACTCCCTTCACTTTAAGAGGGGGTGAATTTGGCCTCCAGTGACCATGATAAACCCCATCAAGGCGTGAGCGTCACACGGCCTCTAGTGTTTTGGCCATCGTGAGTACTTTGGTAGATCTTTTATGCAGTTATGTTGTTAAAAGACGATTTTATTTAGTTTGGTGTGTATTATGAAAGTTTTTAGATGAGTGTGATGGATGTTTAATAGTCAGTTTTATGGATCCTATTCCATTCTGAGGAATTAGATAGTGTTATTGTAGTGTATGATAGAGTACCACACCAAAACTAAGCAATTATCTCCTTGGGAATGAAGTAGCAGTACATATTTAATGCTAAAGACCATGGGCAGCACATATAGAAACACAAATATTTTAATTTCCTCTCCTCATGTCTTGTCAAAAATATCAAATTAAATACACAAAATCATTTATTGATAAGTTCTAACCAATTTTTCTATTGACTTTTTTTTTCATAGTATGAAATTATTAACTACAAGCATCAAAATCTCCAACCACTTTCAAAATACACACACATATATGTGTGTGTATATATATATAGATATATATAATACTAAACAGTATCTTGTGCTATTGATTGCGGTCGGTGTTCAAGATACTTTTTAATCTTAAACCAGACGTACTAAAAAAAGAGTCGTTCAAAAATTATTTTCATATTCTCTAAATCCTAATATGACTTTTTTTTTGGTTGTATGAATTAACCGGTGCAAAATAATCCTCTCTTTATAAATGATTTTGGTCTATTGATTATATATGGGTTTAGTTTCTTAAAATGTATTAAACTTGTCACGTTTTACTATTGTGTGTATCAAACTTTTAATTTTATGCTATTGTATGTATTATGATTACATAAAATAAAATTTTATAAGTTTAATACATACAATAGAAAGTTTAATATACATAATAGCGACAAATTAAATGTTCGATGCGCACAATAGAAAATTTTGAAGTCCGTTACACACATAACAAAACATAACAAGTTTGATACATTTTGATTAACTAAACACATTATATATTATATATCTCGTACTTATTAAAGACAGACTAATGAATAATTGAGTCTTTTCGATAAGTTATATATATTGAAAATAAGTTTCTATATATTTCTAGGAAACATGAGTATGTTTTTTAAAAATTTCTATATATTTCTAGGAAACATGAGTATGGTTTTTAAGTTTTTAAAAAAATAAATAAGTATAAAAATAAGAAAAAATGATTAAGACAGAAGTTGTGTGTTGGATGTGGGACTTTTGGAATCAGACTCTCTCCATCTTCACACAATGCGATTTGACCTTCCCTCCATTATTTTATTAAGTGATTGATTTGAATAATTATTAAATTAGTTTTAATTTCTTAAAAGTTATAATTATGGTAAAATTTCAGCATAAGATACTAGTATGGATAAGAATACTGTTGTATAATTTAAAGATAATTATAAATGCTTATAGGAAATTTAATTTCTCAACTATAAATGTTTATAGGATATTATTTACAAATTGCATATCTTTTTTAAAGTTAAATTAATTCAGGTGTAATGATTCTAGTTATTAATCAATCTTATTTTCTTATTGCTCCAAATCTAGACAATTGTTGTTTATTGTAATGAGTTATTTTAATAAAAAGTCACAAAAATAAATAAATTATTATTTAACAATGCATATATTATGTAATGATGATGTCTCTACTTTATGTTTTCATGTCTTAAATGTATTTTCAAAGATGTTTTGTGACTATAAAAATGTTTAGGTAAAAATATCTACAATAGAAAAGTATTTGAAAAAAAAATGCGTACGATTTAATATATTTTCGTCGACATATGATATTTCATTAAAATGTTGAGCGCCTCATGTTGGGAACAAGGTTTGCTGATTTATTAAATAAAATTTTATATTATATAATAATTTAATATCTCTGATCTCTAAATATAAATAAAATATTAATTTAGATAATTTTTATTAGACAATCTTAATCATTCATTTTGATAAAATTAAATTTTAGCCATTAATTCAAATTGAAAATTCATTTTGATTTTACTTTTATAAGTTACAGTTTTTTAGTTTGAATCAAAATTACTATGGATAATTTCATGTCTTTTTAAACTTTAAAAATATCGTATTTTCCCACTATATTGACCCCTTGTAACATTTCAAAAATATCATATTTAACTACATTCTTAGTTTTATAATTTTAAAATATTTTATAATCATTTAAAACTTTTTTTAGTTATAACTAATAAATATTTAACTTTGTTGTTTATAATTATAACGATAATGATCGGTGACTTGTACAAGAAATACAATAACGTCTCTTCTTAATATGATACCACATTTCTGCCATCACGTCTGTCCCTCGCGTCGACGCTTTCATCATTGGTCTTGGAATTGACATTGTCTGTCACCATTTCTTTTAAACTCTCGTTTCTTTTGTCTTTTATAATTATTTAATATTTTTATTAATATTTAATATATATTATTTTTTAAATCAACCCATGTATCACACATGCATTTAATTTAGATTAATTTTATATAATATTTCAAAAATACTTTAATTATTGTTTAAATTTTACGATTCAAGTTTTCAAATCTATATATGATTTAATTTTAATTTATCCTATTAAAAGATTTAAGTATGAAAATAGTTGCGGCAAAAAAAAATTACACGTATGAGATTGAGCTTCATATTTATTGATTAGTTTTCTTTTACATCATGAATAAAAATGGAAAACAGATCATGTTTCTTTTAAATGCTTCAATGATTTACTAGCGGGATACCAGCGCAATGCGGCGAAGGTGAATAAAAATGGTTTGTAAGGAGTTGTTTTGGTAGGTATTGATCAAGAGGACACACAAGACGTAATTTTGTAAT
>JAUEJL010083262.1:0-15036 GCA_032274825.1 Drosophyllum lusitanicum
CTAGTTTTCATAAGACCCGGTCCTCTAGCCCCGTTCGGGTGTTAAAATCTTGAGGGGATTATTAAAAACATAATCCCTCACAAGCCCTCAAAATAAAAGTCTTTTCAAGTAATTTATGGCTTGAGCTTTGGATTATCAATTAATCAGCCCAAGCCTCAGCTCCAGCTCCAGCCCCAACCTCTTTCGCCAAACACACCCTATATATGACGAGACTCGAACCCATGACGTAGGCCATGATACCCTTACACATTACTACTAGGCTAGACGACCAGGCTGTTTGTGAAATATCTTAACAAATTCATACGAATTTTATTCAATAAAGTTGTAATGGAAAGAGATAATTATTCAAACCTTAGCTTCTTATAGTCTAATAGAGATGATTACATGGATAGGTGTCAAATGTATTTTGTGTAGAAGGAGAAAGAAAAACAGAGTACATGCATTTTCACTTTAGATTAGCAATGCAATATAGGTGACTTGTTTCATTTCAACAAATACAAATAATAATAATTATAATAATTATGAAGACAACAAATAATATAATTTAAGTTGCCACAAAAACAAATCAAACCTGAACATTTACAGAGTCCGACCTTAAATTCACACACCAAATCTTGATATTATAGACAAAAGAGACCTCTCATCCTTGGTGACACATCTATCAAGCTACATGCATCATCTTCTTTTAATCTCTTGATACTTCTATCATCCATATGCCACATGCAAATCTTTATTACCTTCTTGATACTCTACCTGCCATGAATAATCCTACATGCATCACAACTCGCGAAATTTGAAAGCTTTGAAAGAAAAATTTAGGGATGAGGTGGCACGGGTATGAGGGGATGATGGAAATATTTATGAGGAATGGTGGGCATAGGAGGAAACTTAGGGAATGGAAGTGGTGGGCATGGTTTCTTATAGATTGGTGGGAATGGTTTCTTATAGATTGGTGGGAATGGTGGCAAGATTTTTGGATGTGGCTTATAAATTGGATGATATGGTGGCAAGATCTTTGGATGCGGCTTATAAATGGGATGATATGGTGGCAAGATCTTTGGATGCGGCTTATAAATGGGATGATATGGTGGCAGTGGCTTATAGATCGGTACTTTTGGCTTTGGCTTTGGCTCTGGTTTTGGCTTTGGCTCCGGTTTCGGCTCTGGTTTTGGCTTTGGCTCTGGTTTCGGCTCCGGTTTTGGCTTTGGCTCCGGTTTCGGCTCTGGTTTTGGCTTTGGCTCTGGTTTTGGCTCCGGCTTTGGTTTCGGCTCTGGCTTTGGCTTGGGCTTAACACATGGTGAGCATGGCTTTGGCATTGGCTTTGGCTTTGGCTCGGGCTTAACAACAGGAGGGTATGGTTTAGGCTTTGGCTTTGGCTCAGGCTTTGGCTTTGGCTCAGGCTTTGGCTTTGGCTCGGGCTTTGGTTCGGGTTTAGGCTCAGGCTTGGGCTCAGGTTTCGGCTCTGGCTTAACAACCGGTGGGGGGCATGGTTTTTTGAAGGGTATTTTTGGTGGGTATGGAATAGGAGGGAGGGTTATGGGTGGATGTGGTGGCACAGGGAAAAAGTGTCCAAATTTCTTAAACCAAGGATGGGTTTTATGTGGAGGCCAAAAGGTGGCGGATTGGCAAATTGCCGACGAGAATTTGAGGTTTTCGATAGGTCCAAAGGTGTGCTTTTGGTTAGACTTGGAGATGAAGGTGATCTTAGAAGCTTCTAATCCATTGTGAATTGCACAAGGTGCATTTGCTGCATTGTGCAGTTGTGCGTAACATTCTTCACTCAACTTTTCATCTTTCAAGATTTCTTGAGGAAGAGATACCTTGAACTGTCCTTCCTCATTTAGCTTTCCAACACCTCTTCTTTGAAATTTACCATCTTCAAGCTTGCAGTCAATGGTCACTTTTAACCCTAAAAAAATCAATCATAAGATTATTATAATTTAATCAATTAAGACTGTTTTTTATCACTTAATTCAAACATTCTCTTTTTCATAAATTTAATCTACAATATGAAGCTAACACATGATCATTGGACTTGTGCTACCAACATTTGAAAAACTCACAAGGAGTATATATAATTCATTGTCCGTTTATATATAAGAAGTAAGAGAAAATCATATGCCGTCCAAACAACACCTAACTTAAATGTTACACTCACATATCATTTAGATGAAAGTTATTTATGTTATTACAATGTTTAGTTAATAAATTTAAATGATACGTAAGTACAACTTAGATGTTATTGACAACACAAATGATTTCACCAGAAAGCTAGTATACACTATACAATACTTTATAGCCTCGGTATTTAATCTACAATCTGGACTTTTTTCTCTTTTTAAAAAGATTCTCTATTTTGCCCATTTATTCATTATACATTTCAAAATTTAAACAAACAATCAAAAACCCTCCTAATGGTAAAACCATATGTGTAATTTACAGTTTTATTACAGTTATCAATGGCCAAGAATGCATATTTACTTAGCATTATTTACTTATATGTATGTATGTATGTATGTATGTATGTATATATGTATGTATGTATGTATGTATGTATATAATACCTGACAATGCTTGGGTAGTCTTGATATTGTTCTCCTTGCAATCAACACACTCTCCAAACCCAACTACATCAACAGTATTACCACTGCCATAACACAAACTCCCAGAAAACAATAAAACCAGCAAAAAAGCAGGAAAAAAAGCCCGCATATTTGGGAATCCTGGTGTTGGAATGAATACTTGAATCAGTTTCTACTTGTATATATATAAGGAGAGGTGACTGAAGCTGAGTTATGGGGTTAGCTCACCACTAATAAAGCAGTAAATAACCTCACATGAAACTAAGGGACCCACACTTAGCTTGCATCATATATACATGAGAGCTTAATAGCTTATATATCCTACTATCTTTTTCTCCTACTTATCTTACTACTGACAAGATTAACACAATGTCAAAATCAATGGAGGAGATAAGGAAAAAGAATTAGTGGACTCCACATGTCATCTTATGGTGAGTATGGGGATATATATACATACATGGAGAGCATGGTGATTGATGAAAAAACTAACTAAAAAGCTAGCTAGCTAGTCCAGCCCATCATCTTTCATTCAATGAGGTCTCAACTACACCACATATATATGTATTTAGTTTACTTATTAGCATGTGAAGGCAATATCTCCACCAACTAACTAAAAGTTTCTCATAAATACCTTAATTTTTCAATTCACAATGACGTTTGATATCAGTAAATCGATCAATGGTTTTTTTAGCAATTGTACAAATGATAAAAACATATAGTATGTACGTATCGTGTATTACATTAATAGTTATTTATAAAGTATTAAAGATACAAAGAAACCCTAATGCACCTTGGCCCATAACTGGGTCGAAGAATGATGAAAAATTCATAAAAACATAAAAATGCATCAAATTACACGCATTAAATGCAATTTTTATATATCTACAATTTTCTGCATATTTTTTGACTCAAATTCCGTAAAAATTCATGAAACACTCTAAACGTGTTGCATAATTATGAATATAACGAATTCGTAAATGAATTTGACTATATCGCATAGGTTCTTGCGGTTAAACTAGTTCTCATCGGAACCTTCACACACAAACACAACTAGCTAAAGAACCAGCTTGATGCTTTATAAAACAGTTGGCAACTAAAAAAGTAAGTGCGTTTTGATCTTTATTGGTAGCATCTGAAGGTAATATATATATATCTTCTCCACCAGCTAACTGAAAGTTTCTGATGAATAACCTAAGTTTATTTCACTGTGAAAAACCTTGGAAAAGAGTAAAAATTTATTATTCTTTTTACCATTGGTGACATTTTTACATCATGGGTGCAACAGGAAGTGAGATAAAAAGCTGAAAAAGAATTTGATGTGAAGTTTATACTACAGATAAGTAAATAATGTGTTTGGTTGCAATGGTTAATAAATGATGCATGTTCTGACACAAGAACGAATGTTTGAATGAAGTCACCCCCACCCCCACCCACCCACCCAAAAAAAAAAAGAGAATCTTCAAAGTATCAAACAATCGTACTAACTACTAAGCAATATTTGTGGCAGAGTATGGAGTTCATTCTTTTTTTCAATAGGTGCCTTCTAACCTATGTCTCCAAAGGCTGCTTGAACTCTCTAGTCTCTACGTTAAGAAAGAAAGAACACCGTAAATCATACTTTAAAACAGCTAGGCCCGAGTCCATTTTGTTATATATCTCAACCTAATGCTTGTTTTTCTTTCTTCCTATTGAACTCAATTTTCGCACACTTGAGCTATGACATAGAAACAATACGTCAAACAAATATAACTATGCTTTTTTGGTTTTTAGAAAAGCAATTGATAACTTTATCCGCGACTTATATATGTAAATCCAGGCCACCATGATTGCATTCTTGTCAAAAAGTCGACGATTTTTTTAGAATTAATGCATTTTTAGAGTAATTATGAAAAGCAATTTTTTTTTGTTTTTTCAAACTCATGTATACGGGATCTTGAATCCCGAAATCACCCGTTGTAGATCATGGGATTTTGAATCCCAGAATTTAGAATAAAAGGCTACTACTACCTTCCTTATGATCAAAATTATCAATCTTGTCATCAGAGCTATCTCTGTTTCTGTCTCCAAATCCCTCTTTCTCCGTCTTCTTGAAGAGCTTCCCAATTCTCGAAAACCGTTACTTTTCTTCATCCTAACATCGAGTCTACAGTTTCTTTTAAGCAAAATCACATTGTCTGTTTCTCTTTTCTTTGTGGAAGGAATGTTTTATGTTCATTATGACCAAAAAAGCATTACCTTTCATAACAACTCTAAAAAATGCATTACTCCAAAAAAAAAAAACTTGGTAGATCATATATATAATATGAGTGTCATCAATATTACCCTTTAGAAAAAAGAGTGGCAATCTTCCAATTAACAATTATTTTAGTTTTTATACAGAGTTTCTATATCTTCCTAGTTATCATGATATTTAGATAAGCGTCAAAATAAAAAAAATAAAAAATAAAATTAGTGTAAAAGTGTTATTATTTAATGGATAGAGGAATGAGCTAGACGGAAATAAAGTTTCTTTTCTAAATAAAGCTTGACACGTACTTGATTCATGTAAAATTTTTTTGTGCTATAATGTTTTTACTTAATCAAGTAACATGTAATACTATTGGCAAATGTGTGTTTTTCTTATGTAACATAAAGATTTTTATTTATATGAAATGATAATTTAACTTTATAAGTTATATTATTGTGTGTATATAGAACTTCAAACGTTCTACCACCATACAACCACTGTTTGCCATCGACTGCCACCACCGTCTACCACTAACCACCACTACCATAAACCACCATGGTCAAATTAGAACACCAAGAACCATCATCACCCTTCTAAAAACCCATCAAGAACACCAAGAACCACCACCACCCATCTGGAAACTCATCAAGAACACCAAAAACCCACACTAAGATCGAAAACCACTAGAATTGGAAAAACTACCCATACAAATGCACCAAGATCGGAAACCTACGAGGACGCAAATCGAAATCCACAAGATTAGAAGGTGGAGATGTGCGATGGTGGGATAAGAAGGACCCCCAAAGAAAATGGTGGAGAAGATTGGCGGTGCAGGTTCACGATGGTGCTTGATGGTTGTGGAGACAGTGAATATATGGTGTATATGTAGGAGATGGTGTACATGGTGACAATGGGGTGATGGTGGAAAGCGGAGAGGAATCGAGCAATGGTAATCGTAGGAGGTGGTGGTGATGCGATGATGGATGTCACAGGTAGTGGTGGTGTGGTGGGGCATCAATGATAGTGGTTGTGGTCTTCTTTGATGACGATGGTTGAGGGCCATGGTTGTGGTCTTCCAGATTTTTGAGTTGTACATCTTGCTACCACAATAATGGGGGAATGTGTAAAATTTAGTTTCACCCATAGTAAATGTTTAAGGTGATTTTTGTTGGACGATGAGCAATGAGAGAAGAAGAGTGAATGATGTATATAAGAGAAGATTTATAAATTTAGAGAGGAGAAAGTTTAAATATTTAGAGAGAATGAAAATGAGAAGAATGTGAAATTGATATATATATATATATATAGGGGAGGGTTCATGCGAAAAATTTCTTATTTGCGAAAAGTGCGAGAAGTAATTTTAGCCACCGATTAGATTTTGATCTTGTGGTTCACATTAATCATAATTAATATTTTTATTTAATTTAAAAGGGTAAATTAGTAAACACATATATTTTCTCTCTCATATCTATAATTAATTTTTTTCTCTTTTCAATCTATAGATATTTCTCTCTCATATTTTTCTCTCTCCTGAATTTTAAATTAATAAAATAAATTAAATAATTTTCTAGTATTTTATTAATTTAATGGTGTGTATTGGTGAACACAACAAAAAATTTACTAGTTTTTTTTATCATGTATGCTATGTTCACCGTTGAATACACACAATAATATTTACGAATTTTTCATTATTACTATATTCAATAATGAACACACCCAAAAAGTATACGGAATTTAATATGAATTTTATAATATTCAATACTGAACACAGTTGAAAATATACGAGTTTTTTCATAATTACTATTTAAAGTTGATTATCCTATGATTGTTCATTAATGAATTTAAAGCTTGTTCCACAAATAACAATTAAAAATCTATATTTCTTATTTTAGTGATTTATAATCTAACAATTATGTAGCTATTCACCCAAAATCATTACTTTTCATTAATAAACAAAAGAAATATATGTGTAATCTACAAAAATGTATAGCTATTCATTTACAAATGATGCTGTTCAACATTAAACAATAAAAAGAACCATATAATCTGAATACCTACAATTTCACAGATGTTTTGCACAACTAGAAAAACAAACCAAATAAACAAAACTAAAAAAATCACATAAATACAGATGCAAAAGTTTATGAGAATGTATATACAAAAAAAAGAGATGAAGATGGCGATAACGTTGTGGCGATTGTCGTCGGTTGCTCCGATGAGGGCAGTGGCGATAACGCTGTGGAGATTGCCATCGGTTGCTCCGATGAGGGCGGCGGCCTCGATGGTTGCTCCTATTGATGAGCCTCGATGGTTACTCGGTGCCGGCCTCTATGGTTGCTCTGATTGATGAGGGCGGCGGCCCCGACAGTTGGTGATGCCGTCTGGAGAGAGACCAAAGTAGAATGCTAAAATACCTTCAGTGGACAAACCCTTGTAACCTAAAAAAAATAGAATTTCGGTTCTTATAAAATACCCAAAAAAATCGGAGATGAGAGAAAATGATGCGTCGATCGAAGGTATTATGGCAGCGGCAGCGAGGGTTGTAGATCTGATGTGTGACGGCGGTTCAGCAGGTCGTCTTCACCGGAGATATATGCTTGACCCACGAAGAAAACCCTAAACTCGCCGCACCAGGTTGTTCCAGCGGTGGCCGGCGGTTCAGGGTTGGGTGCGATGGTGGTTGGTCGTCTAACAACACTGTCCCAAGATCTAGTGGTGGCCGGCAGTTCGCGATGGTGATTACAGATCTGGTGATCTGGTGGCGTCGCGTCGACCAGTCCTCCGGCGACCTCCATGGTGGGTGCATCTGCTATGCGGCGCTGGGCAGAGAGAGGGAGAGAAGAGCACTAGGGTTTAATTATTTTTTTTAAGAAAATGAATAAAGAAATGGGTTATAAGGAAGAGTGAGGATTGGAGAGAGGAAAGAGAGGAACGAGGAGAGATGTGTGTTTTTTTTACTAAAGTACCCTTTTTTATTATTAATTAATACCAATATATTTTTAATTATTTATAAAAATGTCATATTCATTTATAATCGTTGATTAAGCAATCTAATAATCAGAATCTCTTCTCGCACTTTTCGCAAATAAACCAATTTTTGAATGAAACTTTCTCAATATATATATATATATAATACTTGAAAACAAAAGTGACTTTAAAATTGTGCCTGCCATGTACGGACTCCAAGCGACTATTACGAAATTATACAAAATCGACAGGGGCACCAAAGTAAATTAGTATGCGGTATGGTACTCGATGATATAAAATACATCATCGCTCCCCGTTACACTCTTCAAGACCCAATCTTTTCTTCCTAAAATCATCATTTTCCCCAAATCTTTGTATACCCAGATCAAGAAATCACTCCTCCCGTGAATTCATATCACAAATTTTAAGCCGATATGTGTGGTGGTGCGATCATCTCCGATTTCATAGCACCCACGGCGAATAAGTCTCGCCGTCTGACCGCCGATCTTCTGCGCAAAACTGATTTCTTCAAGAACCCTAGCAATTGCTACTCAAAGCCCCTACGATCTGAAATCTTTGATCTTGAAGATGATTTTGAGGCCGATTTTCAAGGGTTTAAGGATGATGTCGAAGTTGACGATGTTATCAGTCCGTTTGATTTCTCTGCCTCCAAAACCAAAAGCACTGCATCATCTTGTGGTACAACTGTTCTTCCTTGTCTCTTAGCTGATGAAATCTTTAATTTGTTTGTTTTTTTTATTTCTGTTTTGTTTGGTAAGAAATTTGATTTCTTGAGCTAGGAATTCCGATAATAATTCATTTTTAATTCTCAGATTTCATTTTCTTTTAATTTAATGTTAATATGGTTTGGTAATGATGATGATAAAGGTCTTATTTCCAGGTATAGAAAAAGGCGGATTTTTCTATTGTTACCTTTTATCTGCAATTAATTGCTTAGATTATCAAGAGTGCTCAAAGGAGGTTGAAGCCCTGTTAGATTGTTAGAAGGAGAATTATGTTAGAATTGTAGGATTTGGTAAATTGTTCTGAACCCAGATGAATTTGAATAGTCAAGTTGTTTGCATAAAGGGATGTTTCTTTTTCCCTTTGGTGGTTCATTTAATATAAACCGAAAAGGGTTTAACCTTTTTCTTTTTCATCCTGATTTAGGTTCAAAAGCTCTGAAGTCTGATAAAAAAGATGAAAAATCTACTTCAAGGAAAAGGAAAAACCAGTACAGAGGGATCCGTCAACGCCCTTGGGGCAAATGGGCTGCTGAGATACGTGACCCGCGTAAAGGGGTCCGTGTGTGGCTTGGAACTTTTAATACTGCTGAAGAAGCTGCTAGGGCTTATGATGAGGAGGCTAGGAGGATCCGAGGGAAGAAGGCCAAGGTCAACTTCCCTGATGAAGCCATGAATCCAGAGCCTCTTAAGGTTATCCCAACACCAAACCTAAATGCCAATAATGACCGTAAAGTCTCACTTGGATGCTTTGAACAAGTTAACCCTGCTGCAACCATTGAGGATATGAGGGTCACCCCGTTTAGCCCATTAGACGGATCTGCTGCTTTTCATTTCAGTTCTGATCAGGGAAGCAACTCTTTTGGTTGGGGAGAGCATTGTGCAACAACTCCTGACATCACGTCAGTTTTCTCTGAAGTTGATGAGGTTAGCTTTATGGAAAATGGCAATCCTGCAAAGAAACTTGAAGCAGACTCTGTAAACGTGGTCCCTGTAGATGAACCAGTCTTTCAGATGCCGTATTTTGAAGGGAGTTGGGATAATTCTTCAGTGGATGCTTTTCTGAATGGAGATGCAACTCAAGATGGTGGAAATGCAGTTGATCTTTGGACCTTTAATGACCTTCCTGCCATCATGGATGGTTCTTTCTAAGCAATTGTAAATATTTACATTTGTTGCATGAAAAGATAATGATTATTAGATGGTTGATTATGTATTCCATCTATTAATCTATGTTTTTTGGTTCCAGGTCTATTTGTTGGTGATGATGGGCAAACCGATAAGCATGGTGTCTCAACGGTTCTTGGTTATATCAGAGTATATAGCTTAACATTGAGGTGTATTGAGATTCTGAGACCTTAAATCTTATATTTGTATTAGTCATATGTGTCTGTATGGATGATAATGGTTTGAAAACAACTGGTTGTTTCTTTATCTGTATCTGATAATAGGCATGCCCTATTCACCTATGTTCATCAATCATCATCTTTGAATTTGGTGTGATTTTCTTAAGATTACCAATTCTTATGGTAATAAAGGGATGTAGCATGTTTAATTTGTGTTTGTACACTGAAAGAGTTGTAGTCCACTTTGGCCTGTGGAGCTTTTTTGACTTTTGACAAAAAGAAAAACTGGGGCTTTGTAGTTTGCTCTGGTACCTAAATATGCCATTCATGTACTCTGTAATGATTGCCTTGCTATATTCATGTATTTTGATCTTTCTACCCCACCTTTTATAAGTTGTCAAGGTGGTCTGCTGAGTGACAAAATATCTGGTCCCTATCCTTTCACTCTATTTCCAGCATTATTGAAATTTTTTAGCTTAGTAGATGATAAAAGGGTGATTCTGTATAACCCCCCTTGATTATCTATATAACCCCTTTGATTTGGTATGTGCAAGTAAAAAAGCTACATTGAAAATATAGCCCTTTTGATTTGACATTTGGGTTGTGAGGGGAAGGGGGCTAAATAGTAGCATCCATGATAAATACAGATCCATCACGAAGAACCCCATTAAAGTGAACCGAATAGCAATTAGTGGCAGCTTGTAATTTCCATTGGATTAAAGAAATCAAAGCTGATGAGTATGATTACCTGTTGATAATTTTGATATTGCTGTATGCCCAAAAATCATATCAGGTGGAGGTATCGATAATTTAATCATTTTGGCATACAAATCAAGTAATTTGATAACTAATTTCAAATGATAAAGTGAATGCAACACATAAATTAGGCCAAAAACGTGATTTAATGAACCAAATGTTTGGTTCCCTTCCCTTTTACTCAATTTCCTGCAACATTCAAGCTTTTGAGCTTAGTAGATCATAGACCAAGGTCCAGTCATTCCAAGAAATGTAAACAGAACCTGGTGAGCACGTTCACCATGATCTGGAAATGGGGTATTGTTGTATGCCCAGAGATCAGATCAGGTCTTTGTATGCAGAATTACATACAAATGTAGTTCTAGTTGATGGATAACAGGAAAACATAGGTCACTTTTATGTGATTTTTCTTTTTATTAGAACCATTTAGGACCTTGTAGGTTTTTTAATTCAAGTTGAACTATTTTTTGACCCATTTAACCTATTTTGTCTGTAGCTATAATACAACAGAAATTAGATGATATCTAGATCTATTATAAAGTGTCCAAGCATGCCCATCAATATTTCAGACTAAACTACCCTTGTGTCCAATATTAAGATCCAAGATCCTATACTAATTTCTAATGGAGAATACATCACATCATCATGCCATCCGTATGTCATACTCTTTGGGTTCCTCAACCCAAAAGCCACATCAGCGTCACGTCATCTTTCACTTTTTCTTCCCACCCAAAAGATCATCATGCCATCCATGTCATACCCTTTGGGTTCCTCAACCCAAAAGTTATCAACGTCATATCATCTTTCACCTTTTCTTCTCAATCTAAAAGTTAGTATAACCTAACCAACCTTTCCCATTTTTTATTTTATTTTTTTATAATATATATTAAGAGGAAAAAAAAAAGAGGGAAGGGAGAGAGAGAGAGGAGGTGGGGTGGTGAAGGCTTGGGTTTCCCAACCCAAAATTGCAAACCGATCGGGTAAATGGCTGGGCGGGACGTACGGGTGTTGCCATTGAAACCGACCAAACAGAATGATAACCCGATGGATAAGAAATCCCAAATCTTTCAATAAATTCACAACAGTTCATTAAGGATGTTTGAGATCAAAATATACACATAAAATTTTTATAAATAAATAAAAATATACACGTACATATATATAGGCAGGGAATGTGATGCTAAATATACCTATGAATTATTGGAAGTTTTTAGGGACTCTCTCGTCACCTTTTATGTACAATCTGTAAGGTGTGAACCAAATCATAAAAAATAAAAATAAAAAATTATAAAAAAAAAGCCATGTACATAGTAAGAAAGTGCCTATCTTTTCTAATCATGCTGTCCAGTATCATTCAGCCAAAGTTGTCACTTCACTATCTTGTGATCTTTCTCAACCCTGCACCATTACATAAAGTTCCACTTGAATCAAGGTTTGAAATTGCAAGTATAGTATCAAAAAAAAGTTTTAAAAAATCCAAGCAATAACATAAGGCCACCCGTAGCACCCAACCCGAAGGGCTCGGGTTGCGCTTCGGCTCTCTCGGGTTCCTTCGGGAACACCAATCCCCCCCCCCCCCCAAATTTCGGGTTGAGGCTCGGCCTCCCCCACCCGTCCATACCCGATAGCTTTCTTTTTTTTGGTTGTGCAAGAGAGAGTAAGGAGAGAGAAAATATTTGGGTTGTTTGGGTTAGGTGCTACTTGGGTTTTGGGCAAGGGAGAGAAAAGGAAGAATAAGTGATGTGACAGCTGATGTGGTATTTGGGTTTAGAAAGGTTTGGGTTCTAAAATAAGAAATTTAACAAAAAAAGTAAAAAACCCACATTAAATAACCAAGCTAAAACATTTTACACACGATTAGACCTCGTAGGGAGGCTCAAAGGCCAAAGCATCGTCAAAAGCATTACCTCCCTAAGTTGTAAAGCTGATCCCTGGCATAACAAACAGTAATGAAGCTCGAATCGGAATCATTGATCTAGAAAAAACACGTAACCTGATGCATTCCACAGTTAGAAGAAAACAAAGTTGGAAAAAAAATACATCAACTGATAAAGCGCAGAACAATTAGAATGCAACTATCGACTGTAGAGAGTTACCACAACATTGTGTGATATCAAGTGTTCAAATTAGATTCTCCATACTTAAAGCAAACTAGCTGCCAGCAACATAATAAAACAGTAAAAGATCATTCATTAAGGAATGCTAGCATAACAAATATATATAGAAACAAACAAAGATTCAATTTTGTTCCTGAATCTGACAGTGCATTCTCATCAAGAATTTAAACCAAACATTTCCAAGTACAATATACAGCATTATGCGCTAATTTAGCCGTAAACCAAATCCTCAAATTAACACAAAACCCACAATCTAAACCCAAAATGGGTTTTGTCATCTAAAATATTTACTTGATTTTCTTTCTTACCTGGTGTTGGTTCTTAGTTCTTACTAAACAAAAGACTGCAAACCCAGAGATTCCTTAAAATTGGACGACCCCTAAATTGGTATAAGGTTTTGCGATGTAGAAAGTCATACCCGCAAGCTCTGTTGATCCAAACATGTCTACACTAAAACTCAAACAAATCAAACAAAGAAGTAAAGAGATCTAAATAAAACATTTGACAACCAAAACAAAAAACAAAATCATGTTAGTAAGCCAATTGATTTTTATATTAGGTTATTATTTCCATACATGATCCAAACCCCCAATCAAGTTATTATGATGATAAAAGTTTGCATTGAACCATATATATAACATATAATAGTTTCTCTAGCAATGTTAACAATCAAATCAAAATTAGAAAACCAATCTTACCCATATGATTCCATAAAACAGAAAATATAAAAACTACAAACAGTTAGTTGCAATTTGACCCTACCTGAAAGCAACAAAAAAGAATAGGAACATAAGTATTTGAACACACAAACACACACACAGAGTAACCAACTAATTCAAAAAACAAATAGATTTAACTATTGAAACATAAGCTTAACCATGTTGACTTTTTAAATTTGGTGCAACATGGCAATTAGAAAACCAACTATCTCCAAAAAGATTTACTATAAGTTACTTAGCTCTTTATGGGTCAAAATATATATGATTCTGCAAAACAGAAATCCAAACACTGCACCTTTTTTATGCAATAATCCCTCAAAACAATGAGCATTAAGTGAATCCAAACACTGGAATGCAGAAAGGATAACAGAACCATCAACACTTGCCAATAGTTTCTTGATTCCTCAGAGACATCTCATGCTTGACAACCTCATAAGTCATAATAATGCAATCTGTCCAATAATCTAGCAAATTCAAAGTTCTTGGTCTCTAACTGGGCTTCCATCTCCGCCTCAATCTCAGATTTAGCAACTCCTCTACCAATTGAATATGACCCAAAGCGAATAAGCTGCTACCATTGAAATCCCAGGACATCCTGAAACTGTATAATTCCATAACAGGTTGAGCTTTAACAATAATAGCAGCAGAAGCAGAGAAAGCACCAGAACTAACAACTAACAACTGAAGATGCATCTGAGCCATCCCCCTATAGCTTCCTTTGAAACCCTTCCAACCCAAACCCATCTCCTAAATTTAAATCAAACAAATCCATTACTACATATCAGTAACTCCAGTAGATTTTAAATCAAGAAACATATTTACTTTCTCTTATTCCATTGCCACAAATCATATCCAACGAAGATCTGTTTCTGTAGTCTTTATGTTAATAACTGATTCCCGCACTTACTCTAAAACAAGAAAAATAAATTTTCATGTATAAATGGCAAAATAGATAATCATCATTTTTTGATTCAATGAAAATACAAAAAAGTAATTAACCAAAAAAACATCCTTGAAACAGACATGCATGGCTATAACTCTATAAGAAAATTTTCTTAATTCTTGATTGAGAATGAAAACCCCGTACGAAACCTAGAGAGGGAGATAGACACCTCAACTTAAAATGGAGACAGATATGGCAGTCGTCTCGAATCAAGAAATACCTAGAAACGAAGAGGAAATGGTAGTTGTCATGGTCATAAAAAAAACGGTGGTAATGGTGAGAATATGAAAGAAAGAGGTACATGGTTGTGTGCGGTAGTAGTGGTGATGTTTTCCGGGGGTGGTTATGGAGACGGACTTTTAGAGTTAAAGGGTGAAGGGTAATGACAGTGGTGATACTTGTTTCACGACGGAAAAGTGAGATGGTGGTTTCACGATGAAAGAATGTGACAATTATGATCAGGGGTGAGCATGGTATCGGAACCGGTATCGGTACCAGTTTTATCGAATACCGAATTTGGTTTAAATACGGTACCGAATACCGTACCGAGTATTCGTATTATTTTACCTAGTTTTTTCGGTACTAGTCCCGAATACCGAATCCCGAATACCGATTTAGCAATATTTCAAGTACCGA
>JAUEJL010083273.1:0-15034 GCA_032274825.1 Drosophyllum lusitanicum
ATAACCTTGTCATAAACTCATTGGTACAACGCGGTATCTCATACATCCATTTACTACGATCCATCTACAATTTAAAACAATATACAAGTTATATTATGCATGAATGAGTAAGTAATTAGTATGAATGTAGTTAAGGTTTTGATCCTAACCTAATTTTTGAATATTTTGTCTCGAATGTGAATGCGTACTAGCAAATTGATCAATGTTAACTAAGAAAAAAATTGATGACTTTTCCTCTTGACTCCGCAAGTCTGTGTATAAAACACAAACTCAAATAAGCAAAGTGCTGATTTTCTTTTTTAAATTATACTTAACCGATCTCTTAATACTCATTCACATCCTAAAAAAGACAACATATTCATAAAGCAGTCCCGAGTCGACGGCAATCCAAAATTAACAGATATGTAGTTCCTATATCTATAGTACTTATATGTTAATTTTGAACTTGTATATTCATACTAAAGACGATTAAGACATTCTTATATTTAACTAAATCACGACAACCGCACTAAATGATTTCTTTTAAAAAGACACTTATATTACCCACTAAAGCAACTAATATAACATAAAGCAATCTATTCATTTTCCTTGAATTTTATTCTCAAAGCAAATAATGATGACCGTCATTTAAATCAATGAAGAAAATAATAACACATATATGAACAACATGCAAATATTTCTATTCAAACCAATTGTGTGTCACTCACAATAATCCGATGTTTACCATATATTTACACAAAGAAAAAGATAAAAGACAATAAAAAACTAAACGAATAGAACCTTGGCTTTCGTCTCCGGATGACCTCTAAACGCTTTAGCCTCTCATATCTTCAAGATCTATAAAAATAATACTTAAAAGCTTTGATTTGAATAATGATTGAAAGATTAGAACTTGAAAGAAATTTGGATTGAATGAAGGTTGGTTCTGCCTTCGCTGCTTGCTCTCGTTCGTAAGCTTCTTTTTTTTTGCCTTTGCATTCAAATATATATCTATATGTTGCTGCCGTGAATTCCTTTTAAATTGCCATACATATCTTTAAATTTTCTATCTCAAACTCTTTTAAATTTGTGCTTATCCCTTTTTTCCTTTTAATTGCATCCACGTTTCTTTTTCTTCTTTTTATATAAATTAAGTAAATATATATACTATATAAATATATAAAATATATACTATCTAATTTAATTTTTTAAAATCTCTTCTTTGAGCACTTCAGTTGTTGATGACTAAAAACGTCTTTTCCATGGCTCTCCTCCTCCGATCAACTTGACTAACTCATTAAATAATTGTATCATATTAGCTCATTTTGCACTTTGAGCTACAAAACAATAAAACGAATCAAAGTAGTATATTTTATCCTCTATCCGTGCATAAAGTAATCAAATAAAGCATAATAATATAGATATAAAATGCACCGATCAAATAACATCTAAGATCTTCATGTAGGTCTACCTTTTAACCATCCATTGAAACTAAAAAAAATCATTCTCCATTAGAAATAGCCCCGTTCATGACGTACTACAAAATCCAAAGCAATTGTTATCCCCGTACTAAATGATTGTAATAATCTTAAATCTAATTATTCAAGGCTATAAAAAGGTTAAAAGATACAAAGAATAAAAGAGCTAAAAGATTATTTATATAAAGTTCTACGGTGTATAAATAATAAGAAACCTTTTTTTTAATGAATGTCCGAAGAATTGAGGTTTTGAAGTAATTTTTTCAAAAGCGCAGAAGATGGGAAACAGAGCGGCTATGCAACTTACTTTTGGATCTAGGTTTTTGTTTATACCGATAATAATAATATATAATATATATAAAAAAACCGGTGGAACAGGGGGGAAAATGATAGTTAAAGGGTTTGCAAGGTATTCTAGACCGGTTTCAAAAAAGGGTTTGGAAAATGACGCATGTCTTTGTTGGGGGTTTGAAGATCTTCTAGGCCGGTTTTAAAAAAGGGTTTGGAAAATGATTTTGAGAAGCGCACGTCTTGGGGGTTTTGAAAGCGGTTGTTAGACAACCAGTCCCGAAAATGTATTTTAAAGACCGGTTATGTGGGGGTTTTGAAAGCGGTTGTTAGACAACCGGTCCCGAAAAGGTATTTTAAAGACCGGTTCTATAGAAGACGTCTTTAATGGGGGGTTTTGAATGTCTTCCGTGTACTAGTGGGCGATATTGAAAGATAAGTATTTTTTTATTGAAGAATGAGAGAAATATAAGAAAAGTGATGTAACGTTAATGTGCTACAAATGTTAAAAAAGATTAAAGGAGAATAATATTATATAATATGATGTATATATGCATACATAATGTTTCTAAATTTCAGAAAACAATGCTGGATTGTGCAAAGTTTTGGACTATGTATCAATGTTGCTTGAGGACGATAAATGTTTATTCCATGTTAATCTTTACCGATTGCCGTGCTGCTTTGAACATTCTTCATTTACCATCTTGTAAATATGCAAAAGATTTAGCAAATATAGCACGTTTTAGATATATTCAAACAACAAAATACTACTTATGCTTGAATTGTAATTCATTCGCCTCAAATTTATAGTCACATATACTTCCACTTAAGTCGCCGTTGAAGAACGGTAATTATTTTAGAATATTGATGTCATTATTAAAACCGAAAACACAAAGAATACTACCGAATCCATAAATTAATCATGTGACTGCTTTTAATATAATCATCAAGTATTAATGATCACATTTTATAGATCATCGGGATGCCCTAACACTATGTTCTCGAGTTATTTTTTTTTTGGAAGGAAAGAGAGGGCAGAGGAAGAAACCATCAAGTTTTTGTGTTCTCAAATTTTCTTAAGGAAAGGGAGGAAATAGATGGGTTATTTTGTTCAAAAGTTATCCTCTCAAATGTGAAATGATTTTGGAAGAAAACAAGTTACCCCTCCATTTATTCTAAATCAAGAACACAATATAATAATTTTCTTTCTTTTTTTTCCATTCAATATCACTCTTTAAAAAACTCAAGAACTGAGCGTAAGAGGCTGTTTGGTTGGTGGTATTCCTTAGGAATCATAAGGAATTTGAATCCAATTCCTATAAATTCTTATGTTTGGGTCACATTTATCAAAGAAATTGGAATTCTAAACTGGGGAAATTTTCATTCAAATGGGAGAAAGTAAAATCCTTCCTCTTAGCAAAGGAATTGAGATTCCTTTCTACTGCTCACCCATTTCACTCCCCTGTGGTGGTGCCGAACGACGATCGATGACGGTCGTAAGGTGAGCGACTGACAATCGACGACAGTGGTAAGGTGACCGATCGCCGACGGTGGTAAAGAGGTGGCAACCGGCGACAGAGGTATGGAATCAAACGCCTTCTTCAATTCATCTTCGTCTCATCTTAGACGACTTAGGTGTCTTTGTCTCATCTTCGTTTCTTTTTGCTTCATTCCTTCCCATATTTGATTAGGGCTTTTGTCGTCGTGAACCAAACGACTAGACCGACGCAGCCGCCATGAACCAAACAGTGCCGCTGTCATCTGCGATTAGTGCTTTAGTGTTCGTCTCGTATTCTCCTCCTGCTTCATCCCTTCCCTCTTCGATTAGGGCTTTAATGGTGTTGGGGGCGGTGGTGTTGGCGATGGTGGCGGTGGTGTTAGGGGCAGTAGGTGGTGTTGGTGGTAGTGGTGGTCTCAAGAATCCCCATTGAGCAAGCAAACCCATAAGGTAAAAAAATATATTCCAAATCCAATTCTTCTAAATTCCAAATTCTTTTCAGATTTCAATTTTAACAAAATACAATCGGTGAACTAAACGCTATCTAAGAGTTTTTCAAAATAACATTAGACACTCAACAGTCAGGAAAAGGATATAAATTATCTAATGTAACCCAAGTATGACAAAGTTTCAAAATTGATCAAGAACACGACAAGTATTAAAGGTTTTTTATGCCATAAAAGACTTCCTTACAAACTTTTTATATGATTTTCGAAACAAGATTTTTATTATAAAAACGGAACCAGTTAGGCACGATATATATGATAACAAGTAGCATATTTATTGATGTTCGGTAAATTTTGGAATGGGCCATTTTGCCAACTCATTTTTGTTACAAACAAGTATGATATGTGTTGTATAGAATTTTATTACATCGGTATAATATATATCTATATTACTTTATAAATCATACAACATTTCTTCTCATTATTAATTTTAAAAGTTCTTAATTTTCAATCAATTCTACATCTTAACCATCCATTTTATCTAGATTAATAAAATCCATCTAATTATTACCCTTCTAAACTAGATTAAAATTTTCTAAAAAATGAAGCTAATTTTCTATTTGAGATGCACATCATTCTAAAAATATATTTTAAATTTGTAATGCACAATTAAAGTTATCGATTATAAAAAACTAAAATTTCCATATTTCAATAATTAATCCAATTAATTTCATGCTTTAAAAAAACATTTAATTTCATAATTTTTTAAAACCTTTAAAACAAAATATCATCTTAGACAATCAAGATAATAATTACTAAAAAGGAGTTAAAAAAAGGTTTTGTTAAGATTCTATGTATAATGCTAATTTTAATATAAACATATAATGTGGATTTTTATTTTATGTTCATCAGAGGCAGAGAGAGGATCGGGATGGTGATGACTGATGATGGTGGTTATTTACAGTGACCTGGGAAGATAATGACTATAGTCGTTGAATTTAATAGGAAAGGGGGTTGGTATTGTTTTATTTTTTATTTATATAATAATAATAATAATATTTAATTGATAATTAATAAATAAAAGAATAAATTAATAAGAAAATGGTAGTTTTGACTTTTCAAGTGAGTTGAGATTGTATATGAAATAAAATCCAAACAATGGGGATTTCAGTATAATAAATGAAGTTCAAGACTGTTAGTTTAATTGTGACAAAACACATTGAACAAACATGTAATTACCCAAGTTTTTTAGATCAAAAACTTATTATCTTCAAATTTCAACATCTAAATATTTTTATTTGTACTATCTTATATTGCTTTAAGTTAATTTGTATAAATAACATTACTACACTATTAAATTTAAATTTTCATAACCTAATCGAATGGTACTACCTATATTCATTATTTATTAATGTTAGACATCATTTGCCACTATTATTGTCTCGTCTGTTCTCTCTATCGCTAGCCATCACAAAAAACTTGCCACTATACAATTTCATTACCGTCTCTCTTTAACGTCACAGCATTACGCGGATACTCTACCAGTATAATATTAATTCATTCGATGAACGAACTCGTAAAATCTTTGTCTTTTTATCATATTGCATTGATACCTTTTGTTAGAAAAAATAACATAGATTTGTTACCATTGATTAATTAAGACATTATTGCACATAAAAGTTTAAGTTAGAATTCCTTCTTTTTCCCTTTTTCTAAGCTAGATTTTAAAAGTACACGTTTTTCATGACCGGTCTATTGGTTTTGATGTCTTGAACGAAATAGGCTAAAAATACATGTATTAGGATTAGATTATTAGGTGGTGGACTCGGAAGGGTGTTATTTTTTACTATGATGCGTTCAAGACACTTCTTGCTCTCACCTCTTTCTATTTTTTCCATTATAAAATCACATTACCTCCCCCTTTTTTTTTGAAGGTGCAGAGCTATTGCTTTGCTTCTTTTTTCTGGTCCTGTACTCCCTTCAACTTAATATTTTCTAATTAAATTTTTATACATACTAAAATATATATATTTACTTAAAAATATGTTTTTTTTTATTTTGTGTTGGAAGCATAAAGTAAATATTAAATATGAGACCTTTTGATCTACAAATGTATGCATTTTACTTTTATATAAAACTTACTTTTCTAGCTTTTTTTTAAATGTAAGTTTTTTTTAAAAAAAATTTGGTCTAAAGTCTTAACTTTATCAGTTTTATCTTTAAGATACTCATACCAGCTGCAACATGCAGAGTTCGATAACTAGTTTTATACAAAAACTAAGGTTTGCGAGTATAACACGTAACTATTTTTCAAAAACTTTCAAAACACTTACTTTTGATGAATTAACCGATTTTCACAAGTCACTAAACTCATCTTGATTATCTTGGAAGCTAGTTGTCCAATATTGGATGACCACGCCTACCGAATCACCTATAGATATTATTAATTTAGATGAAATGTCTATAATTGGTGTTTTTGACGAAAATAGCTAAAGCTGAAAGCTAGATCTTTTATTTGTATATGTATTTGGCAAAACAGCTGGTAGCTGAAGCTAAATAATATAAAATAACAAAAAAAGAACAAATCATAAAAATAGTAGGAATTGTAAAACATTAAAGAGGGTATTTATGTAATTTTGTATATAAAAAGCTTTAACTAGTTTTAAAAACTACTTTAATAAATTTTTTGTTTTAGAGCTTTTTGTTTATAAAAAAAACTTTCAATTGTTTCATCCGAACAACACTTTTAGCTATTTCTTTCAAAACAAAAACTACCAGCGTTAAAAAGTTTTAAAAACTGTATACCGAACAAAGCCTCGTCAAAATATCTTTGTAATCTATACACAAACACATACATATGCGCACAAGTTTCTTTCTTACTCTTTTATTATTTAACAATGATACTATATTTTCAAAACAAGACTTTTCGATCTAGAATTATTAAATTCCAGAAAATTAAAGAAACTCGTCAAAATATTTTTAGTTGCAAACACTAATTAAAGCAAATTTGCATTGGGCTCCAACAAGCATTTTCTTAAAATAAAAAAGAACCGGGACCTAATGGCCTGTTTCTGCTTAGCCCAAGAGCGATTCAGATTTCAGCCTAATAATTACGACATATTGAGATTTGGCCCAAAATGCCGCACATATGAATCAAAAGGTTGATAGAAGCAAGGTTCTAAAAAAACGCAAGGTGTGGTGTAACGGCGAGGTCAAGCCTCAAGTTTTAGGAGCCATGGCGAGTCATGACGTTTTTCAAGGCGAGCACTTAAAGCCGCAATTTTGTATATACTTTATAAATATTTATATTCAATATATCATTATTAATATACAAATTATACAAAGTTGCACAAATTAGGAACAAATTAACATATACAAATTACAAAATACAAATTTATAGAAATTCAATACACGGGATCGCAAAATGTATATAAAAAAGTCAAGTTTTTTTTTAAAAAATAATCTCTATGCGTCATGCCTTAAAAAACTCTCCATTTGTCGCGTAAAGGCACGCCTTATGCCGCCTTGTCTTACGCCATACCTAACCCCACCACCAAGGCTATTTCTTAACGTCGGAGTCGCGCATCGCGTCTTGGCGCCGCCATGACGCCTTTTTTAGAACCATGGATAGAAGACAGACATAAGCCTATGTTTCTTCCCCTATTCGCATACAGTTATATCACATGGGAAATTGACCATTTTCATTCGATTAAAAAAATATAGGATGAAATATAGTTTAATTATCAGAGTTTCACTTCTTGGTTTAACCAACAAAGTTTATTTTTGAATGGTTTAACTACAAAGTTTTATTTACCTTCTACTTTAACCATTTTTACCTATTAAACAGGTATTTATATCCAAACACCTCCTAAAACCTCTCCCAAGCACACCAAAATGCCCCTAAACCTGCTCCCAAATACACCTCACTCACCAAACACTCCCTAAAACCCTACCCTAACTCAAAGTCTCCTCTCTCTCTCTCTCTGAATTTGAGTTTCAAGCGCTCTCTCTCTCTCTCTCTCTTGAATTTGAGTCAGAAGATGAAGACCACCCAAACGACCGCCGCAACCCAACTCAGGCTAATCATCACCATCGCCGCCATGATGATGAAGACTACACCGCATGCGAACCACCACTGTCGCAGCCTAACTCAAGGGTTCGATTTCACACCTGTTGCATGTCGCACGCCGTCGCCATTGCCATCATTGTCGTACAAAGGCATAGAAATTTTAGGTGGGTAATCTGCGTCTGATTTCCGATTTTAAGGTTCATCTTGTTCTTTTTTGTTTTTCAAGGAAATAAATTGATTTCAAGGGTATATCTAATTTGTGTTCAAGTGTTTATCTTCAAGGGTTTTTTTGTTTTGTGCTTTGAACCGATGGAGTCCTACACATAGATAAACACACAGATGATATAACTTGATGAAGCCACAGATGAACACACACAGAGATTCAATTGATGAAGCCACATATGATATAACTTGTATAATCTGAACATGTTTTTGTTTTTGTTGTATAATCTAAACATGTTTTTGTTCCTGAATTGATGGATGCATACACAAGTTGTGTTTTATGAAAATGATTCCAGATTCAACAGATTCAATCTTTGAACATGTTTATGTTTTTGTTGTTTCAGATGATGAACATGAATGAAAAAAAATTAAAAATGCATTTAACCTGCTAAAGAGGTTAAAGGTAAACAAAAGAGTTAAATGGTAAAAAAATATAACTTATAGGTTTAAACGAAAAACAAACAAAACTTGATGGTTAAATTATTCAAATATAAACTTTGATGGTTAAACCAAAAAGTAAGTAAAAATTTGATGATTAAACCATATTTCACCCAAAAATATATATACCAAACTAGATGGAACAAGAAACCTGGGTTTTGTTCAAAATCATTTCCTAACATCATGGTTCAAGAATCCGCAATTATAACAGTTTATATAGGTCAATTTTTGACTTCAAACTTCCGATTTTTTTGTATGCAACCGAAAATGAGAAGAAAAAAAACATTTATAAATCAATTTTTGGTCATTTTGGGTGAAATCAACCACCCGTATTCGTTTTGAGAAAACCATGTGTGCAGCTAAAAACACCTATTTTAGGTGCTTCTACACTCACAACACTTAAATGAGTAATTGATGACTAACATACCCCTCATTTTAATTGTTTCCGATTTTGAAGCCTTTTTATCCACTTTTTCGGTTTTATACTAAACCGAAGAAGAAGTCAATAATTAGGACATGTAATTGTGATGTTTAACATCATTTGACTCTACCACTGTGCTTTAAACATAAAACAGTTTGTTCCTTAGACTGTTTAACGTACTTTAAAATGTTTAGTGACGTTTTGTAGAGAGATTGTGGGGAGTTGATAATATTGAAAGTGAGTAGGTTTAAATTGAAGATGGATGTGAAGGAGCACAGTGTTCCTAGCCTAGGAGTTGTTAGGCTTGGTTAGAGATCATTGCACTCCTTAATTTGTTCCATCCCAGATATATACGGGTTTGGTCGGGTTTGGAGCGATGGCGGGGTTGAAGATGTTACAGTATACTTGGACAAGAAGATCTATGTGTCAAAGATCACGAGTATGAGCAGAACAGGTGAGCTTTAAGCATGTCCATGAAAATGTAAGATTATAAACAACTTAAATTTGGTTAATTTTGTTTGGTTTTAATTAGCATGCAATAGATGAGAGTGTGTTTAAAAATGTCATATACGTTGGATTCCTTTAAAAAAGTACATAAATATTTA
The DNA here is from genome assembly GCA_032274825.1 of Drosophyllum lusitanicum. Taxonomy (NCBI): domain Eukaryota; kingdom Viridiplantae; phylum Streptophyta; class Magnoliopsida; order Caryophyllales; family Drosophyllaceae; genus Drosophyllum; species Drosophyllum lusitanicum. Next base: position 9,445 of record JAUEJL010083273.1, read on the forward strand.
GTTCTTCTAAGTGATTTAATTTGTATGAAGATCATTGTAATAAAAACGGTGAGAATAAAGAGTTATTTTAGTTACCTTCAAATTACGGGATACCATTTGCAATATTTACTCTTCTTCCAAATAATTTAGTTTTAATTTTAAATACGTCAAAAAAGTTGACCTTTTGAAATCGAGTTTGAGATGAAATTAAGATAAACTAATATATTTTTTGAAATAATAAAAGATTTTACCTGTTTTCTAGAAACTTTCATTGATATTAATTGTCACCCTTTGCAACTGTTGTTTTAATGTTTTGAATATTTATAAGTTGTAACAATTTCCTAATAATTATAATTAGGTTATCTACAAAAAAGTTGATTTTTTTTTCTTTTAGAGGCCAACCTTATAGTTATGACATATAGCTAACAAAAATCTATTCAACAACGCTGATCGAGTAAAAAATGGTGGGGTACAAGCGTCTATTCCCCGGAAGGCTAATGTTTTTATGCGAAACATGAGTCGGGGTCACTGAGTTGTAAAGACTCTCTTTGATCACATAAGATTGGATCTTAACTCTCTCATTTCTCCAATTTAAAGCAAGGAAATAGCCTGTATTGGTCATTGCTTTGTGACATATAGAGTTACATGTTAGTGTGGGTGGATGTCTTCAATCTTTTGATGGTCTCTTGGGATCTTCGGGCATCTTTGATAATAGGGGTTCTTGACGCCAAAGAAAATGGGTTACTTTCAAGTAGACTACATTCTTTTTTTTGTTATGGCGATTCCAAAACAATAAGATCTACAAGTTCTTAATTTCAGAATCATGTATAGAACTTTTTTCTTGAGATACAATAAGATCATGGCCGGGTGTCCTTGCCACAAAGCCTCTCATGTTTCCTTCAACGCCAGTGTCATGTCACTCTCCCCTCCATTGTGTGTGTGACGGTGTGAGAGAGATAGAGACCGTGAGAGAGGATAAACTCATGGGTCTTTGTCGGGGGAAGAGAGCTGGAACAGAGGAAAGGTGAGGGAGTGGGACCTAGAAAGATGAGGATCATGTAAGCTAGCAGGAGACCCATACCATACCACATGGTTTTAGGCTCATCTTTCTTGGTTATCAAGTATTGAGATATATTTTGAATATAGTTGGGCCAATTAGGTTAGGGTTTTGTAATAGCCCATAGCCAAGTTGTTTTTCCGGTTCACTGGCCCATGAAGGCGTGAAGTTTTATCCTAAAAATTGGTTTGTGGGTAGTTTTATCTTATAAATTGGAGTGACCATTCTTTCTTTTGTACCCTCCGATCCTCATGCCTGCAGGCTTCTTCTTATACCCATTTTCTTGTTTCTTCTATTTTTTGGGTGGAGGGGGGAATTGAAGGGATATATAATTCAACATTGTTTCAGAAGAAAAAACAAAGTAGAGCTATTTAATTTGTAATGAATTTCACTTGGGGGCTTATTATAAAAATCTACTAATAAAATTAGAACCACTTTTTTTTTTTAAGGCAAGAGGATTATTTTTAGATTTAAAGAAGTCTCAAAGATTGAGACATAGAATACAATAATGCTTTTACAATTAAAGACCAAACCGGACCTTAAGACTTAAAACTAACAATAAACTAACTCATTAATACACCATTTGCAACCTTTATCCTTTGCTTTATGAACCACTTTGTATTAATAAAACGATGTAGTGTTTTAGAAAATATTGTAAATTTTCATAAATACTTTTTTTTGTTTTTTACTAATCCTAACTCATTTATGGTAATGTCTTTATATGGAGTGGTTCAAATGAAAACTGTTTTTCATACAAGTACCGCGGGAACCGTTTTTGGACAATCATTTACTTTGCTGTCTTTTTTATTTTCTTTTAAATTAAAAGGGTAGTTTAGTAAAAAAATTATAAAAATACTTCTCTCATTTTACAGATCATAAAAATAGAACAATCTCTATCATCTCTCTCGTAGACACTCACCCCGACCACCTAATCGCCACCGCTGACCATCTAATCGAACACCACCAACCACCCAATCGGTTACCCATAACCATTCATTGGCGTCGACTACTAACTGAGCTAGGTGTAACATACGACTACCCACTGATGTCGTTGTCCACTATCACAGCCACCTCGAACACCATCGACCACCTAATTGGCCGCCAACAAGCATTAATCTGTGTCGACTGCTACAAAACCGAGTTAGCTGTAACCTAAGATTACCCACAAACCTGAATCTATGCACTTGCTATGAGGATCATAAATTGATGCACAGATCTCATTGTCGATCTTTAAGATTCGGTTACAGACCTGAAGCTATCCGCTAGCTACAAGTAGGTGTTTGATTGAATGGTTTCAATTTTGAGTTCATAGATCTAATTGTTTGTTTTGAGCACACAAATTCTAAGTTCATAACTTTATGGGTTTCTAAGTATTTTTGAGTTCGAAGATCTGATTTATTATGGCTAAAGGAGGATCTTTGTGGTTAGCTAATGTTAATAGTAATTTATTTTCTCAGTTGTTATATTTTAGTTGTTGAAATTCAATTTCTATTGCAAATGAGTACCAAAAATACTAATATTTCTATCTATTTGTTAGTAAAATTATTGAAGTTTGGCAAAAATACCTAAATAGTTTATAAACTAAAGTTATTTAGGTTATATATTTGTAGTTATTATTAACTTAGCACGGAGTTTGATCCAACCAAATCTGAGTTGCACATGTGCATCTATCTACATTTGTGCTAGAAAAAACTAGACGCGCCAGTTCATATGCACACGTGCATCTATCTACACATGTGCATATCTACAACCTTGTTGGAAAAAACTAGGTGCATCTATCCATATGCACACAACACACGTGCATCCATCTGCACACATGTGCATCTACCTCGTTAATTTGGTATAATTTTCGTAAGTTGACACATTTTCATTTGATGGATATATTAGTTTTAAAAAAGTGGTGGTTATGCTATAATATCCAAATTACCCCTTATTAATTAAGGATAAGTTTGATTTAATTAAGGTTATCCATTAACAACAATTTAATCTAGACCCTCCATCTTTTTGATCTATGGCTAATATTAGTTCTTTCGGTTCTCGTACGAAAAACATATAAATTCCAACCGCTTAAATTCATCTTCAACCTTGCTTGACAAATTAAGTTAAACTTTTTTTCGTGGTTGTCATTAATTTATTACTTTATATAACATGCATGCAAGTATATATATATATATATATATATATATAAAAGATCAATCTAGTCTCACCCCTTAAACATAGTACCCGAAGATTATTTATGGACCCTTGGATTTTAGGGATCAAGGACTAAGATTTAAAAACAAAAACCAATTCACATTTATTATAGTTCACGCGCTTTTCATATATGAAAGGGTATATTGGGAAAAAAATCATATCTGTCATTATACCCCCAACCATAGCTTTCGAATACCACTTTTCAAAATCAAATATTCAGATTTCATTTATCTCCCTACCATTCTCTCTATGTTGGCCATTGAAGAGTCCATCCAACTTACCTCCTTCGACATTCCCTTCTTCAACCGATGAAATGAACGACTTTGCCGCCACACGTATGTTACCACTAGTCGGGGATTCTTCCTCATCTACCAGCATCTATCGTGTATCTCTTCCTCATCGTCGGCGAACAACCCCAGCATGGTCGTCCTGTCATGAGTTCCGCCGGCGATTGTAGCTACCCGTGACAGATCATAGTTATTTCAGGTGAAGCCCTCCCCATCGCCTAATTTTGTCCCCCTGTGATGTCTATCTCCAGTAGCGACATGTTGATGAAACATGGCGGCTAATGAAGACCCAGATCCCCTGTCAAGGAAGCAATTGACATGGTTTTTTTTGTAGGTTTCCTACTAAAACAGATATGTACATGTTCAAAATGGTTAAATCAGGTTTGGTGGTTTCTGATTTTTACCAGCTTGTATTTTTTTTGTTTTCTGATTTTAGGTTTTGATTTAGTAATTGTTGGATGATATACATGTTTGATTTTGGAGATTATTTTTGTTAAAATAGTGTTAATTTTTTTTTGTTTAGATAAGTGTTGAATATGGACTATGTATTTTGTTATGAATTTGAAAATGCTTATGGGTTTGGTGAATATAAAAATGCTATCGTATTAAATTTTGTTAGAAATTGAAATAAATTGGTGAAAATGCTTATGGTTTTGGTGAATTTAAAAATGCTATCTTGTTGATTATCGTCTTCAACTGTTCCTACTTCTACTACTTCTGGTTGTTTTCACTTGGAAGAACATGCACTTTCGTTAAACCACTTGTGTTTTTGTAGGTGTATTTTCAAAAAATTATTTCAGAAAACATGTCAAACCTGGTCATGAATCGAAGAGTATAGAAAAGGGTTTAGTTCAACAAAATGTATCAAACTTGTCACGTTTTGCTATTGTATGTATCGAACTTTAAAAGTTTCTATTGTGTGTATCAAACTTTTAATTTGTTGTTATTGTATGTATTTTGGATACACAAAAAAGGAAAAATAATATAAGTTTAGTACATAAAATAGAAAGTTTAATACACACAATAGCGACAAATTAAACGTTCAATATATACAATAGAAAATTTTAAAGTTCGATACACACAATAGCAAAATGTGACAAGTTGGATATATTTTGATATACTAAACCCTTGATTAAAAGCACCACATCGGATCCCCATTAATGGTTTTGGCTCCTCGTAGAGTCAACGAACACAGCCAATACCCCAATCTTCATACAGCCCCAAAATTTGTCGTTATAAATAAGCTAAAACAACCATATAGTATTCAATAAACATACCTTGTATCTATGAGATCGATTTCCAGCAAAAATTTCCAAGATTTTAGCTCCAGCTCTTCTTTCCTCTCACAACAATACACAGTGTGAACATACACTAGCCGCCAAGCACACACACCAAAAATGAACTAAATATTGCCTCATGGATGCCTTAATTCATTTTGTACTCCTTTAAACCTTTTTTAAAGTTTTGACTAGATGCCACAACACTCCTTTCTAGTTCTGTTTATGGTCAACTAATCCCACTTGCAAAGCTTGAACCACAATGTAAATAACTATCTACAAAATTATATATACTAACAATTATAGGAAGGTGCAATCGTTCAATGTGTTGGGTTTTGGTGGCATCTAGAAAACGCAGCGGAAAGAAAAACGGGTAAAAACAATTTCAATTTTTATGCCACCAATACACCACCTAATGGACCATACTCTAGACAATGACAATGCAACTAAAAAGACAAGAGAAAGGATAGAGTTATACCGTGCAAGCTATTCTTTCTTCTTGTTGTCTTTGAAGGATGTGTACACAAAGTAGTGTACTTCTGCCGGTATCCACACCAAGTTTGGTTTGATCCTCACTTGCTAGAGTGCTTGTATGCCAACAAGAACACCACCACTATAGGACTAACTCGATTTGAAGATAGATATGCCAATCTACCTTCCAAGTGTGTATATTGAGAGAGTATGAACTAATTATCAAATTACAAGTTCATATATGTTTACTATATTGTTCAAAGTGGCTAACCAAAACACCACACCATATTAGAGATCTTATAGACCACCTCAAGCAGTCCATAAGT
>JAUEJL010083284.1:0-15034 GCA_032274825.1 Drosophyllum lusitanicum
CCCTCACCACCCACACCCGCCGCCGTCGCAACTGCCCGCCTAGGTAGACTGTATGGTGAGGTAAGGATGGGGGGTAGGGTGGGTGGGTGGGGTGGGGTGGGGTAGGGTAGGATAGGGTAGGTGGGGGTAGGGTAGTGGTGGACGATTGATTGTATAATTTATTTTGGTTTATACATATTGAATTAATTTATTTTTTGCTATATTCCAATTCTGGTCTTTACTAACCAAACAAGATATAGTTTTTCACAAATTCCAATTCTTGGTCAAATTCCAATTTCTTCATATTCATTTCGGGAACCAAACGGACCATAGTAATTTATTTGGAATCTTGAAGGCTTCTTCAAAGTCTGATGTGTTTTAAAAAATCAAGACTAATAGATATGCCTCTCACTTTGACACTTAGCTTCTTCATCAATAAAATTTTCTTGTCCAAAAAAATTGGTTTTATAACTAACTAGAACTACTTACCTTAACCAAATGCAATCAAGATTGTTGAATAGTACATATAAGTTGGTAGGTTGGTTGGTGCAACTATTAATTAAGTGATGAGACCTTTTAGGGTGGGTAGCCTGAATATAACTAAGATTCAATAAGAGAGGTTATTTTTCTTTTTTAAGCACAAGAGATTATTTCTAGAAAATAAATTATTTTATACACAATAAATATAAATATTCAATAGAACATAGTACAAAAATAGGGTTCACAAAATTCACGAAAATTTGAAAAAATTATCTCCATCCATTGCATGTCTCAAGATTCAACATATACCACAATTTCAATTTAAAATTTAAAAACAAATATTTATTTATCAAACGATCTTTATATAATTATTATAATACACTCTTAAAAATATAACAAAAGATTTCATCCATCTATACATACACTCTTAAACTATACTATTTAAAAAATTTCGATTATGTCAACATGTTTCAAATGAACTAATCCAGATGACGACGACATCTTGGATATGCCGGAAGGCTTGCAACTTCAAATTTTATCATTTCTCGATACCCATGAAGCAGTTCAAACATCAATGCTATCAAAATCTTTTTTACATCCTCGACTTTGCTTCCTATTTTGAATATTAAAGCTTCAGAATTATAAAAACCACTAAACGTTTTCGATAAATACGTCACGAAGGTGTAAATTTCTACGTGAACAACATGGATATAACAACGTGCAACTGAAAAGATTGTTTTTTCACCGTCACAGTGTATGCAATGCTAAGAGAATTTTAAAGTTTGTATTCAACAAAGTTTATACCAACAATGTAAAAGAGTTTAACGTGTTTATTTAAAAAACTATAATAAAGCACGTTGGCGTGTTGATTTAATTAAATCTTTTGAGGCTTTGATTAGTTGAAACTTCAATCAACTTTCTCATCTACTGATTTTTTTTAATTTCTAAACTCGTCTCGATCTTCTTGTTTTAAGAATTTACAAATTTTAACTCTAAGTGCTACTTTCCTCGTACAATCTCCAAATTTATCACACCAAAACTCAAGATCATCAAATACGCAGGGAAAATCCATCAACTTTTGCAACAACAAGATGTTTATATCTCTATCCTTGAAACCGTAATTCTTGATTAAAATTGTTGGCTACGAGAAGAAGATATTTGATGATCTTATATCATTCTTTGGTATCGTTCATATTGTCAAACTTTTGACTCTAGAAAAAGGGAGTTGTATCTAATGTCCAAGCATACAAGTTGGCGAATCGCATTCATCATTAAAATGTACATAATTGTGCAACCCACTTGTTGTTCATTGAAGAAGTTAATCATACTTTCTACGACAATCAAGCAAAACTACATCCATTATTATACATCCAAAATGCGAAACATGTCAAATTCATTGTTACTGTCACTCTTCAAACATATTGTAACAATTGTAGACTGAATTTTTAATATATATGCAATGTGTTTTACGCGTTTTATCTTGAAATTTGATGTTAATTTCCAGCTTTGTCAGAACTTGAAGTTATTTTCTTTCTTGTTAAGTTGGGTAGGATTAGGATTTGCACTTTTATTCTTCACGGCTGTTTGTTTGCTGATTAATGGAACCATTCAGCGCTGAATGCTTAATCATTTAGCAATAAGTGTGTTTGATTGCTACTTCAGAATGAAGAATGTGCTGAATGATTTAACATAATGCTGCCGAATCATTTTACCTTAAAAAAAATACACGAGTCAGTTATAAATTCTTGCACTTTTGTACTTTCGGGATAATACACTTTTGTAATTTGAAGTTATTTTCTTTCTTGCACTTTTGTACTTTCAGAATAAATAAATAAAAACCTATCGATTGGGTAATTAGTCATGTTAGCCAAAATGTTAAATGTACTTTTGCACTTTAAGTCGTGGCTGCCAAACATTTTCTGAAATTTCTATCCACACTTCTTCAGTACGGATAGTAGCACGACTTTATATAATTACTAATATAGGGGCGGAGCTAGGTTATTTTATAGGGAGATCTAATTTTATTATAAAACTGTAATTTTAATATAGATATAATATATGAATGACATAAAAAGTTTCATTGTTTTTAAGATAAATAAATAACGAAAGTTAAATTAATTCAAGAAATTTATTTATTAGAACAACACTTATTACAATAATTAGCAACGATTTATCCATTCGGTTTATAATACTAGATTGTACCTTCGTCAAAAGGGGGATTAGTTAAAAATTGGGTTTAGTTTACCAAAGTGTATCTAACTTGTCACGTTTTGCTATTTTGTATATCGAACTTTAAAAGTTTCTATTGTGTGTATCAAACTTAAAATTTGTTATTATTGTATGTATTTTGTTTACATAAAAAAGTAAAAAAATATATAAGTTTAGTACATATAATATAAACTTTAATACACACAATAGCGACAGATTAAATGTTCAATACAGATAATAAAAAATTCACGCAATAGCAAAACGTGACAAGTTGGATACATTTTAATGAACTAAACCCTTAAAAATTCAAGGACTTGGTCTAATAGTATATATGAAAATTTGGCCAATTAAGGGGAGGGGCTTGACATCATTTAGCCCCCTCTGTCTCCGCCCCAAATGATGGCAATAGATGGAATGGTAAATATGAGTTTCTATAACCCATGCAACTCAAGTTCAAGACCTTTTTGGCACATCTGGTTTTTTATTTGTTTGGCTAAGAAGCTTGCTTCTAATTGCATTTTATATATTATCTTTTATTATTATTCCAAAACACCTAATTTTATGTATATTATCTCTTCATGTTTATATATTATTTGATATAAATTCTATCGTATTTTCTAAATTTGTATTTTTTTATTTCAACTTTTTTATATAGGGTTTAGTACACTAAAACGTATTCAAGTTGTCACGTATTACTATTGTGTGTATCAAACTTTAAAAGTTTCTATTCTATGTATTATACTTTTAATTTATTGCTATTATTTGTATTTTGGTTACATAGAAAACTAAAAAACTTACAATTTTAATAAATACAATAGAAGTTTAGTACAAACAATAGCGACAAATTAATTAAAAGTTCGATACACACAATAGAAGTTTTTTAAGTCTAATAAATACAATAACAAAACATGATAACTTGAATATATTTTGATAAACTTCGTTCTCTACATTAATGCTACCTTCACTAGCAATTTTTTTAAATTTTTTTAAGTAGAAGAAAATATAGTGGAGTGCAACTTTTAAATTTATTTTCCTTTACTAACTAATTTTATTTTAAATTTGAACCATATGTTGTGACTGCATAAGAAATCTTTACAACATACTTTCACTATATTTTCAATCTTACTGTTTTTTAAGTGTTTTAGTTTGGATGTTAGTTTATATAAATAATTTAGCCTTCGATTTACGATTATTTTAAAGTTCTTCGTAGACTAGGATTAAAATATAATCATTTGTACCTGGGTTAAAACAGACGCGATTTTTATCCTTATTCTTCACCACTGCAACGCGTGGGGTAATTGCATCTCGTTTATAAATCTTGATCAGACAGCAACTTATAAGAAACTTTAACTACATAAAAAGGACTTTAATGGCTAATTAGGGGTTACAACTTACAAATTATGAGTTAATTTTAATATTCCAAATAATTAATTTGACCTATCAACAGCAGTCTTTTAAACTTCCTCCACTAACCCACTGTGTTTAGGAGGATTTATAAAACATTTCTGTTTCTGTTTTTTATTTTCGAAAAACGATGGAGTTTTCATTTTTTTTAAGAGAGTAAGAGAAACGGAAAACATATTTAGAACTAATTCGTATATTTTTCAGGTCATGCTCATGTACTCATATTTCATCAAAACCACACCCAAAAAAACAACAATAGTTAACAAGTCCCATACCTTATTTTACAAGTTGTCAAGGAGTTAGTAATACTCAATATTGGTTGTCTAATTAAACTAATTTTAGATCTCTTTCCTAAGACAATTTATCAAGAAACCAGCAGAGTATAAAAGAGCATGGAAAATCATCAAAAGCAGTCTTCCATGAGCTTCAAGAACTCCCTAAAACTTATCTTCATATCTTTATCAACATCATATCGATCGATCATTTGTCTGCAGTCACTTTCGGATATTTGTAACCCCATCTTAGAAAACGCGTATTGCAAATCATTCTCGTCTATGTACCCATCTTTGTTTATATCAAACATAGTAAACGTCTCTTTAACTTCGTCTAAGCTTGGTTCGTCCTCATTAAACAAGCCTATTATCTCGTCGATGCCAATCGTTCGTCTCTCAAGATCATGATCCCAAAACATTCCTAGTTTTCCCATAATCATCTTGAGATCTACTACTAAGGATTTCTTGCCACCATTTGCTGAATTACAAGCCTTAATAGTCTTATGAGATGTTTGAGTAGGTGCGCATGTGGTTGTTTGTGTAGTGGATATAAACCGCCATATGGGTCCAGCCCAAAGAGAATAACAATCATGTAATAGTACCACCCATTCTACAAACATGTAGAACAGCATGAAATATTTCAACTGCATGATGACTATTCCTAGCTCAATCTTCATCTATTCAGAAGTTGAAAAATCAAGAAAGTTATTTGTAATCTATGTTTCCAAATTGTATGTGATGTTATATGTAGAGAGCATATTAGAAGAAAAAAACAGTGTAGAGATGAATGTGGATTGCGGAAGTTGCATACCGCCTCACTTTGAATAAGAAAATAATCCAAGAAATTGATGGAAATTGACTTTTTGTCCTCTTTTTGAATGAAATCAACAGGAGAGCTTCTTGGTAACTTCTATGGAGAATTTAAGAAATAATGCTGTCATTTTCAGCATTTGTCATGATCCACACTATAACAATTATTCTTGCAAAATGACCAATAATTAATTCACCAAGAAAAAGGTTCATGGATCTTTGTACAAATAACAAAGAACAGTTTGAATCATAGACTTCCAAATTGGTAATTTCTTGGAATCTTCATTTTGATCTTAATCATTACCTTGGTCTTGATTACTTGAGATCTTGAACAACTTCTTGCAAAACTACAGATACCCAAAAGACATTTCTCTGCAAATTCTTGCAGATAATCAGACCTCACTTAAAGAGATCACCATCAAATTTCTTGGAGAATCTCTTACACGCTATATAGAGAAATTTGAAGAAAAAAAGAAAAAAAAAAGAACAGCAGATCCAGTAACAGGTCCGAACGGTTTTAGTTGAAGCAACTCATTTTAGTATGTGATGAATGTCACAGGGGTTGCAATTCGGGTCGTATCGGGTTTAATGTTACTGAACTGAAATACTCTCCTTTAATGATTAGTGTTAAAAAAACCTATCTCCGACCCGGAAAAAACCCAAATAACCCGTTTATCGAAAAAGGACAAATGTGTTGGTGGGTGGTATATGGGTTGTGTTGAAATATGCAATCTTAGCTTAATACATATTAATATCAATTCAGAGGTTATATGCAGACTGGAGTCAGCTTCATCTGCTGCAGATTAGTTTAGAAAAATGGATCTTCAAGATTCAAGTTGGAGGGCTGAAAGTAATAAAAGATTCAAGTTCAAGGAGTGAAGTGGAGTGGAGTGAAGTGAATCTCTAGTAAGTTAGTTTACTTAAATTTACAAAAAGGGATTTTTGGTTCTTTTATGGTAGATTTAGAGATAACTTTCTTCTGTTCGGTTTCGTGGGGTCGATAAGGGTTATGGGTAGTGTGCAGATTTGATATTGGCATGATAACAAGAACAAAAGATATACAATTCGGATATATATATAATAAATACTGAGATTGGATTACATATCGTATGTACGTACATCAAATATATATAGTGGTGGTGGCAGTTTCCGCTGGTAACTGCCTGCCACCCTGGCGGCAGTTGCTGGTGGTGGTTACCGTCGGTGGTGGTGGCCCACAGTGGTGCTGCCCACCCATCCGACCCACACACTTTATTCCTAAGTTAACTATTACATAATAATTAATATTCAAAATAATGTACTTAATTAATGTATCAAACTAAGACAAATATGATAATTACAAAGATGTCCAACATCTTCTCACATATTAATGAGGGTCTGTGAACCTCCTTTCACATGTGTTGACTAAATTGTTTTGCTTCCTTTGAATAATGGTGTTTAATTAGCAATACAGAATTCTTTATTACCATTGTTTATTGTTGACTCTTGACCTTAATTTTCATTTGGAATCCTAAATTTGTACATGTTGGTGAGATTAAAAAGGGTTATATATAATCAAGAATCGAAACGGGTTGTCGGGTTAAACTTGTTTTTGTTTACAATGTTTTTTTTTGTAATAACTAAACGAATGGACCCTTTTATCTATGGTCCAGCCCAACACGATCCCTTGATTGAACATGTTATACAGGTCGACCCGTTTACAACTCATCTTCATTGTTCGATTTCATGTCATGTTTCACGTTATTCCAAGAATTGTCATCCCTGGCCGAAACACAAGAATTTGAGTACCAACAGCATATACGAGATGTCGAGATTTCCCTTTTCTTTTTGCGTTCTTTAATTATGATTGTTCGGGTTTAGTATTTTCTACCGCTCTCACAAATTGATGAAATTCTGACTAACTACATGATGATGCTTGAATGCTCACATTATTACCACTTGAACCACCACGTGAATTGTCTAAAGCTTTGTATACTATCTTAATATTCTTTTTGGCTTCTATCTCGGAGTACATTCTAAGGAAGGCTAAAATGAATAACACTCTTTTTGCACCTAGGATCTAAAATGGCAGCAACGAACATCAACAACAACAATTTACATCCCCCTAATATTTACCAAATTTTTCCTTCATGCACCCCACCATATCAAGAACAAAATCATTTTCCTTAGGATTATAAAACTTTTTATCCAGCAACACTTTAATTCGATAAACTTCATTTAGAAAATGTAACACCCCAAAAATTTGTGAGTCTTTATTTTTATTAAAAACCTATTTTTAATAATTAATTAGTGAAAAGAAATAAATTTGCATGAATTTATGAAAATATATAAAGAGTGTAAATTGACTACTATTTATATAAAATAGAAAATTTAAGAGTTTAGGGATTGAAATTGTAAATCTTCATATACTAATATGTAACTAGAGAAAATTCTTAAGGCAAATGTCTAAATATGTAAACTTTGGGGTTAAAAACTGCCAAATGGTCAAAATAGTCAAAATCAAGTGTGTGTGTGTGTGTGTGTGTGTGCTGGTGTGATGCAGAGAACTCGAGAAGCAAGGAGAAGAGAGGAAGAGAACTGAATTAATCCAAAATTTAAGGTGTTCTTGATTGTTACTACTGAAATTAAGAGTTAGGGTAAGTTTCTTATCTTTAATTTTGAGCAAATGGGTCAAAAACTTGAGTGTAAAGTAAAATTGATCATCGGATGATCAAAGGAGTGTAATTTGGTTGTTTCTTGTGTTTATATTTGATAGTAGGTGTTTACTAGTGTTGGAAAACACTTTGGTGCTAATTTCTTGATTTGGTGAGTTTGGTCGATAACAGAACCTGTTTTGGGCGAACTGCTTGCTGGAAATTGGTCAATATGGGTTGTGTACATGGTGCCGGCCGTGTAGTGCATCGTGTAGAGGTACATGTGTTGTGTACATCCCTTTCATAACACACGCCATGTAGGGACACTATGGAACATGTATGACTGTACTACACAGGTCGTGTAATATCAACACGGGCCGTGTAGGGTTAGAACATGCCCTGGCATGCATGGCCTGTGTGAGCCGTGTAGAGCGGCTATGTAACCCATACACGGCCCATATAGCAGTTCGTGTAGGGCACCGAAAGAAAATAAATTTAAAAGATGAAATTCTCATAACTTAATTAATTGTTGTAAGTGATCGTTGTAAATTACAAATCTATTTGAAAGAGAGTTCGAGACCATAACGAGATTTTATTTGCAACAAACAAGTCGAGTTCCTCAACATGGTACTTAGAGATATTAATTACATGTAATTGTAAATATAAAAAAACTAAAGTCAGATTCATTACATGATTGTTATTATTTGTTGATACCAAGAGCTTTACTATTAGCTATTTGGTAAATAGTATAGAGATAAACACAAAATTAACAAAATTATGTGTTAATTATTATCATCTGAGTGTTTTGTAGAGTTACTCAGTAGGCTTTCTAGCTTATTCATATTGTTGTTTATTTCTTTTTAGATGTTGTAATTGACGAGACTTCCATGTAAACAACATAGAGAGTTTTTGTGTATCATCAAACAAAATTGTCTTTATAAAATACCCGAGCTAGTTATTGCCTCTTTTAATAGAGTAATATTGAAAAAAAATGTTTTATTATAATTTATATATTGCACGTTTTAAAAAAAATTGGCGTTACAAAGAAAGGTTTGAAGCATGATACTCACTTCCTAAGATAATATTGGTGGCAGATTTAAAAACTTCCAAAATCGAACATACCTTTTCAACCTTTAGCTATCCTCTTGAACAACACATGTTGCAAGGCTTTCTATTTTGGAATCTTGGAAACACTTCTTTAAACTTAATTGAAGCAAGTAGCATTACTGTGTCTTACATTTAAGTATAAGTCTTCTATCTAGCAATTGATATTGTTGCATAATCTCCGAAAACAACCTAAGTCTTTATTCATTTCGATTTATGAAAGTGACACTATCATGTATATCTAGAATGATATAATCGATTCTTAAAAGACCATCTTGAACCATAAGATTTAAGATATGTGCACGACAATGTACATGAAATAACTTCTCACTGCAAGGTAAATTCATCTTGAGAATGTGTTTCTTAAAAATCTAATTGTTGAATAATTGTTGGATGCATTTTCAACCGAAATACTAAACACCTTATTCTCAATTGACCGATCCTTCGAACACTTGTAAATATTGTCAACAATCTCAACACCATGGTGAGAATGTAGATGAACAAAGCTTAGAACACGATAGGAACAAGGAAGGAGGGAGAAAGAGGCGGGCTTAAGGCAACCAGCAGTAGGGCTTAACGCTCTTATGGTTTTTGTTTTTCTGTATAGTATGGATAAATATGTAATATATATATATATATATATATATATATATATATAAGTATAAAGGGTACAAATATCTATTTACTAAAAACTTGATTAGGCTCGCAAGCCTCGCGAGCCGAATAATATGAAACTTGAACTCGACTAGGCTTACTTGCGAGCCTAATAATATGAAACTTGAACTCGACTAGGCTTACTACTCGAGTAGCTCGAGCTCGAGCTCGGCTTGATTAAAAAGTCAATTTCAAATTTTTGTCGAGTTGATCTCGAGTAACTCACAAATTATCTTATTTCGATTACACCCTTACTGAGGCTCATAAATCTTTATTAGACGAAAACCTAAAACGAAACCCGTGTTCACCCAACTAGTTTTAAATAGGGGTGAACATGGGTACCGAAAATACCGAACCGTATCGGCACCGATACCGAGTTAGAGTTTTCGGTCCGGTACTCGGTATTTGAAATATTGCTAAATCGATATTCGGGATTAGTACCCAAAAAACTAGGTAAAATAGGTATCGGTACCTAGTATTCGATACGTCTTTAAATCAAATTCGGTATTCGGTAAAATCGATACCGATAACAGTTCGGTACCATGCTCGCCCCTGGTTTTAAACATAAAATAGAAAAAGAAATTCCGTCGAGAAATGGAACCAAAGCATACACGGACATGGGTGATTGGCAGAGTTCTGAGAACGTAGCACCAACTCAAGAAATCGAATCGTTGTTGTCGAGGATCAAGCTTTTTAGTAAATATTGATTATACCCCCTTCAATCTAGAGAGAGAGGAATAACAATCTGTAAAATCTGATGGGTGACGGTGGCGCTAGTGGCGGTTGCGGTGGCGGAGTCGGTGGTATTCTGCTGGACAGCTCTGTGATCCTGAACCCCACCTCAAACGACTACGAAACCCCATCACTTCGTCCCGGAGCTGCCTCTTTACTTCGCAAGCTTCGCTATTCCAACATTCCTACGGTAATTTTCTTGCTTCGCTACTCTTCTCTGATTCCTGTTGTGCATGTAGTCGTTTTACCATTTTCGTGTTTTAAATTAATTCCCGCGATTAGATTGCTTGAATCAGGATACCTCCAATTGTATGTATCCACAACCAATGTAGTTAGTTGATATGGTATGAATGCCAGAATTCGTTAAGAATCGAAGAATTTTCTAAATAGAATACCTAAGAACAAGTTTAAAGCAATATGATTGTTTTGGAAACATGTTACATGAAAATTTTCCTTCAATTAAAACTAAAATGGTAATTACAATGCTCTTTAGAAGCTATGAATTATGTCTTTTAAGAGTGTTTGACTGATAATCAGAAGTTGAGAAAAACAAATAATGCCCTAATTTTCATTTAGATTTAGAAATTCATGTCTGTTCTTATTTGAATCTAAAATCTTGTTAGTCTAAAGGATGTGTTTGGATACATGTTAGTAAATCAGTCATGGCTATATGTGAAATCAAAGTTGGATAATTGGTTTTCTAAAGGCATGGAGAATTGGCTAATTTTATATTGATTAGAAATCGATTTATTTACAACTAGTCCTTACCTGATTATACGAATGACGAATCTTATTATTTCGTTCCCAGATTAACATGAATCACAGTCAGTAGACAGAGACTTAAAACTGCTTATCTCATATTACTTTGTTAATATTTACCGGTCACTTGTTCTTTTGTGCAGGGAATATCTTATGCAGTGGGTCTTCAGGAAGCGAAGGTAATACCATATTATGATTCTTTTGCATGAATTAAACCTTAATATTTTCTCTAACAAATATATTAGGTGGGATTTAGATGCTGATAGGATGGATCATTTGTATTTTTGTTAATTTTTCTAGAACTTTATGTCTCCAGTGAGTAATCTACACACTTTGATATATTCCGACAATCAACATACATAGAGTTTGTACTGTCGACCGACCGACTTGGATTTGGGTGGTGTAGTGGTATGTAGTTTATTAATTATATCTAATTCAGGAATGGATATATAATGTTTGGAAATTAGTAGTTTAAGGATTACAACTATTAAGATTAGTGTTAAACTTGGTAGCACATTGGGTAGTGGTATATAGTTTGAGTTTTGGTAAATAAGGTAATTTAGTAACCACCTTGACCCGAAAATATTGCAATACTTGACTTGACAGTTGACACATACTTATATAAGTTTTGACTTTTAGTTAAATATCCCAATAAGGATATAATAAAGGAAATATGTGGACCATAATCAAAGTTACAATCTAATTATGATTACTAATGGACAAAATTAGTTACGATGTATTCAAAACTTTCGAATTCTAGGACCCTCTTAGTAATCTAGACAATACTTTTGGAAGTATTAGCTATGGGTGATAATTCTTACTCATTTATAGGTAATTGGGTTATATTTCATTTCTAATGGGTTGAAATGGTAAGATTTAACAATAATTGCTAAAACGGAGATCGTAACAAATTGAAAGTCACCAAGTGTGTTCATATGCTTATAACCTCCTATATTGCTTCATTCAATATAATACATCCAATGTTCCGATAATATAGTTTCTGTGATTATATTTAAGTTAACACATTAGTTATATATAGAATCCCAAAAATGGGGACGAAATAGTGTTTACTCACACACCCCGTACCTTATACCGAACCCGCGTATTGTGCCACCTCTAGTATTAGCTCATGATTAAGTACCTAAATGTTATACGCGCTTATTGTAGGTAAGCCTTCTCGAGAAGCTGATTTGTGAATGCTCATTCAAGAGTTTCATCTACAACCCTTTGTCTATGGATGATGCTATCAATGCAGTTTCTCTAGCTTGGGAGAACAATGGTGCATGTATTTTGCATGTCGTCTCAAACCAAAGAGGACTTCCGAAATTGCTAAATTTTGGCTGGATGAATGTCGTTGTAAGTAAGTAACTAGACTCTAAAGGCACAATGTGTCTATTTTTTATAAGATGTTAATTCAATGTGTCGCTTTTAAACCAACTTAGAGGGAGAAGAGTGCGGTTATTCTTGGGTTTTAAGGGCACCGCAACAGAAGCAACAACTATAAGAATAAATACAAAACAAGCAAAAACTTGTGACTTTAAAACCCACCAAGAGGACCAAACCTCACATGCAAGTAAAACAACTAAAACAAGAGGAAAGAAGAAGGTTATACCCTTTGCAAAATGGCTGGAACCAAGCTCCAAGGATGGATGATTAAATCCACCAAGAAAGGCTTCCTCTATTATAGATCCACACCAAGTTCCTATGACCCCCAAGTGCTAGCAAGCCATTAGTGAGCTTCAAAGACTTGAACCCACTTCTGGAACAACAACAATATGATCTCCTCTTGTGCCTCACACTCAAGAACACTCAAGCCAATGACCTATTAGTGTATAATAGTGTTTTTGTGACCAATATCAAGTGTGTCAAGAAGAGAATACTAGAGAAGAGTATGTATGCCTTTTAATGCCCTAAAGAAGCCTTGGAGACTTACTTGGCCGGCTAAAAAGAAGCATGACCATTGGACCAACAAAAAGGTCCAATAAAAACAAAGTGACTTTTCAGCTGCCCTTCACGACCTGGCTTGGCTTTGATTAGGGCTTCGACAGTGGGGCGGTGGTAGAGGTTGCGATGGTGTTGGCAGGTCCGATTAGGGTGGTTTGTAGTGGGGTGATGGTAGAAGTGATTCCAATTCCTTGCACTAACAAACACAATGAGGTAAGGATTTAGATTCCAAATCTAAATCCTTCACGTTCCAATTCCTTAATGGATTTCAATTCCATTGGAAAACAATTAGCCAACCAAACACCCCCTAAGAGAGTCGGAAAGAAAGTGTTTAGAATGCCATGGGTTTTGTAGTAACTCTTCAATTTTATTAAATTGCACTCTTCTTCTTTGTACTAATGAAATATGATCGCAATATATAGGCGATCGAATTAATAAGAGACAAACTACATAATTATTGTGTACAAAAGGAAAAGGAAAAAGAAAAAGAGCACGTAAGTGCAAGAAGCTTTAGCTTTTGCTTTTTGAAATTCTTGCACCTACGCGCTCTTTTTCTTTTTCCTTTTGTAGATAATAATTATGTAGTTTTGTCTCTTATTAATTCGATCGCTTATATAGTGCAATCATATTTCATTTGTACAATGAAGAAGAGTGCAATTTAATAAAATTGAAGAGTTACTATAAAACCCATGGCATTCTAAACACTTTATTTCCGACTCTCTTAGTTTAATCCTTAATTCCTAACACTCCAATACTTCATATTATATCCCTTACATTAAAAAAAAGTGCTTATGATGGAACGACCACTGCAAATACAACTCTGGTCCTCCAAATCTCTTCTTTCTAAGTAAGTGTTTTCATTTTTCTTTCCTTTTGTTTTTTTTATTTCATGTTGTGGCTTAACGGAAGCCCAAAAAATCCGTTGTACCCCCATTATTGGTATCAGAGCATGAAATATATATACACACACACATACATACCGGGGAAGGTTCAAATGAGAACTGTTTTTCATACGAGAACCAATCTTAGCCCGTGATTAAAATAAATCAATGGCTCATAATTTAGCCATTAATGAGTCATTAATGTCTCAATAATGACTCGTTAATGAGGGTTATTTTGGGAAAAACAAGGCTCGTTAAATAATGACTCATCGACCCGAACACAATTCACGGTTGGTAAATATATAAATGACCAAAATACCCTATTAATGGGTCATTAATGATGTTCTCGCAGTTCTCATACGAAAAACAGTTCTCGTTTGACATTTCTCTCTTTGTATATATAATATGTATATATATTGACATACACATACGTATACGTATACGTCTACGTCATACACTGATACACATGTATATATTATTGCTGATTAAATTTTGAGCGTTACTAAATTTTAGTAAAAATATTTTGTAACTGATTTGTATGATTTATTGTATATTAAATTCAACCCAAATTTAGTTTAAAAGTTTATTGCTTTAAGGTATTGTTAAAGATGTATTAGATAATGTATTACTTAACTTACAATTGGTCTTGAAAATGGTCAAAATGCTTTATATGAACACTATGTTAGGGCAGTGACCATGCATATCTCATAAATGAGTGCTTAAGGGTCAAAAGAAGGGGAAATTGATAAGATCTGCAAATCAAATAACATGGTAAAAGTTAAGCCTTGTGAACCGCTCAACACTCAAGTTAACCACATGTATAGAGAAATACAAAGAAGGCCGAATTAGGGTTGTATTTTATACATATTATGAAGACGATGATGTATACCTTTTATATGCCAAGAGTCTTTCTAGAAGGTAAGACGTCTTGAACCCTGACTTCAAGGGATTCGAGCATATCACACCAGACAGACCAATCACGAATAGCGAGTTGGCATTGTGATGTATTATTGAATGGAAAGTCGGCAGGTGTCTGAAATCCATCCCTTCATTCTTATAGGAGGATTTTTGCTAAACATGATGCTCGATTGTAAGGTTGGCAATTTCTGGGTCGACCCGAAACCCGACACGAACCCGAAACGGGTCAAAAGCGGGTTGACACGAAATCGACACG
>JAUEJL010083295.1:0-15033 GCA_032274825.1 Drosophyllum lusitanicum
GTTTGCTAGTGAGTTTGTTGCGTAAATAACACGACCGGCCTCTACCTACAAAAAGTTATTGATACATAGGAAAGTTTGAGACGTAAGTTTTTTAGGAGAATAAAAGGCATGCAGGCACTGAGAAATTAAATAAAATTTAATTATGGGTTAATTAAGTGGACTGATCGAAGTGCTGGCCATAACCTTGCTCGATCGATCTCCTTGCAAAGTGGTAATGGAGGATTAAGATTCATTGAACATACATACATATATACAGCTTTTTGGAGGAATATGTAATTATTTCAATACACGTACGGTTATAAATTAAAGTAGCGAACATTCATACGAATCCGTAGTCCTAAAAAAACTCCGTCTTTGGAATTAAATTTCCTCTTTACACAGAAATTTAATCGGTAACGTACGCTTAGTAGTAAGACCATCTCCAATGGTAGTTGAATAGGAGTTGTATGGAGATGGTATAATAGTGGTATAGAGTGTGAAAGGAGTTGTATGACCATTGAATGGTTGTATGAAGATTGAATGGACCTCACTAGCTCTTAGTTATTTAAAAAATTTAATGTATGTATATTTTAAATATATTTTTTATTAATTATTAGGTGTTTAAGTATCTTATTTTCTAGGTTTCGTATTTTTTAATTAATGTGTTTAGTCACGTACTTTTTATTTAATTTATATTTACTTTTGTATTTTTATTTAATGTAGTATTTTTAAAAAAATTTTAAAATATGTTTGTAAAATCATATATATAATGCTGATGTGAAAATCCATTGAACTTTGTAAAGTTTAATAGATTGTAAAGATTAAAGAGTAAAGTTGTATATGTAGTGAAATGCAGATATGACAGCCCATTAAACTCTTTTTGAGTTATATGGTTTGAAGATGCCCTTAATGGGTTAATGTTTAAATTTGGTGTGGCTTTTTACTCTTTTTTTTAACTGCAAAAGATTTTATTTATTAATAAAGCTCTAGCAAGAAGCTAGAAAGAAAATAAAACAAACATACATAAAGAAAACACCTCTTGGATCACAACACCAATTTATCCAGGTTAGTTTCCTACCAAGCTTACCCCTTACATTTAACCAAAACAAAGACAAACTCTGTACGTAATTGATTGATTATAAAGATGAACAAACAACACCGATTTTGAGTTGAAGACCTAACTTGTTGTTCATATAGTCCCAAACAATCTAGCAAAAAGAAAAGATCACTGTATTAAACGCATGAAGTTGTTTGCTTTTGAAATCAACAACCGATCCCCATTTAATTAATCAATCTATCAATTGTATTAGGAGGCCGGAGATGAATCAAAACTCCAACAAAATTTGATGATTTCTTTAAGAATAAGAGACGCCAAGTAACAAAAGAGGAATACATGATCTTCAAACTCCACCATTTGATGTGGCTTTCTACTTAGACGGGCCTCGGCTCAAATAGATATGGGTTTTAGATAGATCTGGCTCGTTCTTAGTAGCATCTCTTCATAATGCTATAGATTACTTGGTAGCAACAACCGTTATGCAACTCACAGCCAGAAACAGAAGAAAACATTTTTTTCAAATATTGTACGTTGTGTCTCTATTAATTATAAATATACTAACTTATCGAGTTATGTACGTATGTGGTGGAGGATTTTGTTACCATCACTTCCTTTTATTTATTCTAGTATGTTGTTAACTTTTTAAATAAAATCTTATGCCATTTTAAAAAAAAGATGATTTATACACAAAAAAATATTTATCATACATCATAATTATGACTTTTATACCCTTATAATTTCACTATCTATTATTTTCATTCACGTATTAAAAAAATATAATAATCTAAAAAACCACAAAAAATTATCATATACAAATCATTACTCTTTTAAAAATGTACAAAACCTCTTCCGTTTAAATGAAGTCGATCAGGCCAGGCGGCCATGGGATATATATGTACTTATTTGATGTCACGTAATTTATATGGTGTACGTGTGTCATATATATATGATATGATTCTTTCAATCAAACTGACTAGCTAACTGAATATGACTCTACAACAAAGCCACATGTCATCTGAAGGATCTTTCATGACAATAATAAAAAATACATGGATGATAACCATCAACTACTCAAACCATAAGGTAGTAGACTGTACAGTACTCATCCATAAATACTCTCATTTCTGCTCATCACATGCATCAACGATCAAACTTGAAACAATTTACAATTTAAGTTTTCTTTTTCGATCTCTTAAAAACAAGACACAAGCCATGGGGCTAATTATTGTCATTTGTGTTCTTGGGGTAGCATCGATTTTTCTGTTTTGTATATGGAGAATTTTGAACTGGTCGTGGTTTAAACCAAAGAAGATGGAGAAGTTTCTAAAAGATCAAGGACTTAAGGGTAGCCCTTATAGATTCTTGTTCGGAGACTTTAAAGAGATGACGAATATGACGAAAGAAGCCGAGTCTAAGCCCATGAGTCTAACTCATGATATCGCTCCTCGTGCCTCCCCCTTCTTTCACAAGACCTTCGCCTCGCTCGGTATCTATACAAGTACCTTTTGATTTGTGATCTTTTAATTAAATTTGTTAAACTATATATCAATATATGCTTTATATATCTTATTATTTATATATTAGTTGTCTTTTCTCTAATAATTTGTAAAAATTGTCAACTTTTTTACATTTATGATGAATCTTTATAAGATGATTACATCTTTAAGCTAGAAAAATATACGCTATTTATCAATATTCGTACTTGAAACAGTAGATCAAATGTCAATGCTTATAAAAACGTAAAAACTTAAGTTTCTCTAAACTTTGAAGAGTATCTATTTTTCTAACCAAGTTCTTCGCGCTTCTCCCCTCAAGTTTGAAGAAAATTTTTAGTCTAGACAAATTAAGTTTCTACGCTCTTAAAAAAGTATTATGATTAGTTATATTTTTTGCGCTTTGAAATGTAGATGTGTTATAAGTTCAAGTAACTTACAAAATTACACGCAATTTAATTAATACCACTAAAAAATATTTTTAAAGTGTCCATAAAAAAGATAAAAATAAATAGAAATTAATACCACAAAAATTTACACTTTATATATAGTTGTATTCTTTTCTCTAATATTCGAACACAATTTAATTAGAAAAAGAAGATCTTAGAGACCCATTTTACTGATATTGTAATGAGTGGGAAAATATTTAACAAAAAATAAATAAATTAGCGGGACAATATATTATTTAGAAACTTTTCTCGCATTGTATAATTTGTCATGAAATGATGTTTTGAATTATTGAATATTCTCTCGAAAAGTATTATCATTGTGGAATATAATTTGCGTTTATGTTTTGTGTTTTTGCATTTAATTAATTATATATATAGGTATGAATTGTTTTACATGGATGGGAAGAACACCGGTGGTTCACATATCCGAACCAACTATGATACGAGAGGTCTTGACAAATTATGTTAAGTTTCAGAAGGCAAGGGAAAATCCTTCAACAAAGTTGCTAATGAAAGGGGTAATCGACGCAGAGGGTGATCAATGGGTTAAGCATAGAAAAATCATCAATCCCGCATTTCACATCGAGAAGCTCAAGGTTTCTTGCTCTCCCGTTTTCTCTTTTCTTTACAAAGTTATGTGTTATGACTTGAATAACAACATTTGGTTATCTGCACTTGTCTTTCCTTTTGCAGCATATGATACCTGCAGTTTATGTCAGTTGCGGTGAGATGATGGACAAATGGGGAGAAACGATAACCACAAAAAGCTCATGTGAACTGGATGTATGGCCTTATCTTCAGAGGTTTTCAAGTGATGTGATCTCGCGTACGGTGTTCGGTAGTAGTTTTGAGGAGGGAAGAAAGATATTTGAACTTCAAAGAGAGCAAGCAAAGCTGGTTATGAAGGCTATTAATTCGATTTACATTCCAGGATCAATGTAAGTTAGTTTCCAAACCAAGCACTATTTATATTATGCATATAATAATGATTGAAAATTTTGTGCTCGTCAAATAACATTTTCATAGATTCTTGCCAACAAAAGACAATAAGAGAATGAAAGAGTTTGAAAGGGAAGCGAAGGCTTCAATAAAGAGAATTATCAATAAACGAATTATTGAGATGAAAGATGGGGGAACCAGCAAAGATGACCTTTTGGGCATACTTTTGGATTCCAATTACAAAGAAATTAAACAACACAGGGGTAGCAATTCCGGACTAAGCATAAATGAAGTAATTGAGGAATGCAAGCTTTTCTATTTCGCAGGCCAAGAGACCACGGGAAATATGCTTGTTTGGACTATGATTTTATTAGGTCAACACATTGATTGGCAGATACGTGCTAGGGAGGAGGTTTTGCATGTATTTAGAGATAAAAAAACCAGATATTGATGGCTTGAGTCATCTAAAAGTTGTAAGTTTTTCGTCTTAACTAAATCCTGGTTGAAATTATATTTATTATGTAACTTAATCTCTCATTTAATTTACAGATGAACATGATCTTCAATGAGGTTCTTAGACTATACCCACCGGCAGTATTACTAAGGCGCCTAATACATGAAGATACCAAATTAGGTCAACTAAACTTACCCTCAGGAACAATCGTCCAAATAAACACCTTGACTTTACACCACGACAAAGATATCTGGGGTGCAGATGTGAATGAATTTAAGCCTGAAAGGTTTTCTGAAGGTGTCTCAAAGGTGACAAAGGGACAAGCTGTGTATCTCCCTTTTGGTGGTGGCCCGCGCATTTGTATAGGCCAAAACTTTGCTATGATGGAAGCAAAAATTGCCCTTGCAATAATTTTGCAACGCTTCTCGTTTGAGTTATCTTTATCGTACTCGCATGCTCCACACTTTATACTTACTCTACAACCTCAGTTTGGTGCTCACTTAATCCTACACAAACTTTAGACAAGTTATAGCCTGTTTTAGTTCTTTTTATAGTTTTATAACGTGCTTTAGTTTATACTAAAGTATATTTTGCTATATATCTATGGATAATTACTCGATATATTCAATAAAGTTATTATTATTATTATATATTATAGTCGGTCTCTCATGTATTGTGGGATATTAAGCCACATATTTTTCCATAAAAGTGACAGAAGTTCTAAGCATTAGTAATTATTATCAGTTTTCAACCCTTAAAAGTTTTTAGTATCTTGTTAAATATGAACATCGGATGAAATTTGCATTTCTTCAAATAGGTTACTTGAGCTAAAATTACTTAAATATCAATTTCACTTTGAATTATAAAGGTTAAGGCTGCGTTTAGTAGGAGAAAAATTTTCTGTTTTTCTGTGAAAAGTGATGGAGTTTTCATTTTCTGAAAAAAATAGAAAACGTGTTTATATGAAAGAGTGGAGGTTTTTTTTCAGAAAAAAAGGGTAAACATTTTTGGTTGAAATGTTTTCTTGAAAAAGTATGAGAGTTTGAAAAAATTGAGGAGTTTAGGAAAATGAGAAAAGTGATGGAGTTTTCTGTTTTCTTGGAAAAATGTGCAAGTGAACATGTTTTTTAATTTTCAGTTTTTTAGAAAAAATTTCTAAAAAAATGAATGATTTTTATAGAAGTGAAAGCATAACTTTTTGTGGATATGAAAGTATGAAACTATGAATTGGCATATGGGCCTTTTTATGGGATAAATAAGAATACATAATCCACCAAATTGATCCACGTGTCTATTGGCCCTATTCTTCCACTCTATTCAATTGGATCCTCCCCAATGGACTTATCCACACACTAATATAGGTTAAAACTCAATATATAACAGGTTTTTATAATTAAAAACTACCTTAAAAAATAAAAGGAATGTTTAAAATACTGTACAAACACATTAAGAAGTTGAACGAATAAAAATATATGAAAAATGTGTAAACAATGTAGGTATTATTTTGCTCATTACAATTTATACTTGCATAGTTGCATGTACGCTTTATTCGAACAATTTAGGCAAGTTTGATGTATTTATGTTGATTTGGGTTTTATGTTTATTATCTGTCTTTTGTAAGACATTGTTTATTCTTCAATTTTAAGTATTAGACAACTCTGTAGTTGTTAGAATAATTGTGTTTAATCATCATTTGTGATGCTATAGGCGGTGAGTGCCGACTAGTATGTTGTTGACTTTCGAGAAAATAAATAACTTAAATGCACCTATTAACTAAGACAAGTAAGGGTCGAATCAACGAAGAACTATGATTAACAAATTAATTCTTAATTGATTAAAAAAATATAAACTTGATTATTAGAACTAACTAGACTTTTAAAGAAAACATAAACTAACTAAAAATTTTAGAATAAAACTAATTGATTTATAAAAAACCTAACTTAAAAAGACGACTTACAACTAAAGTAATTTAATTTTAGAATAAGAAATCTAAAAACGAAAGTAAATAATTCTAGATGAGAAAACAATATTTAAGGAACACAATCACCATCAGTTTCTGTCTCAATCTTTTCATTAATAATACCAAATATGATTATTTTACTTCATTTAGGGTTGTTAAGTTTCATAAACAAAATTCTTAATATTATTCTAAAACACTAAATCTGAGTATAAATTATATGAGTTAGCACCCGCCGTTTATAAGATGATTGCATTCTTAAGCAAGAACAAATATACAATCGTATCAATGTTCGTAGTTGAAATAGCAGATTAATTTTCAGCACTTATAAAAACGTAAAAAATGAAACCCAATTGGAATCAATCTATTTTGCGTTATTGATCTTGCCAAACCAATCGATAAGTATAAAGACTGGTTCTCTTCTGGCGGTGGCCGGAAGCTATGGAAAAAAGTAGACGGCGTATATGGTGTGTTGAAGATGTGCTTTAGAAGAATCGAGTTGCTAAAATGTTCTTATATATGAGAAAGTATAGTCATGTATGTTGAAAGAGGTGAGAACTGGGAGGCTGATGAGTTGATACTAGACAAATAAATAGAAGTTGATCGATACTAGACAAATAAAGTATCACATAATGATTTTTTAGGCCTCCCAACAAAATTAAGTAATCATAAGTCTCCACCTCCCAACATCTTTTAATATAAACTGAAGAGTAACACTTATAAAATTTATTAAATAATCCTAACCATTTATTTGATAAATTACATTTAATTGCTTAATTTTGACATTTTATTTAATCAAAATTAGAATTTCAATTTTGACTTTTTTGGTTGAATCAAAATTATTAGAGAAGTTTCATATATGTCATTCTTAAACCTTCAAATATTATATTTGTTCACTCTAATTTACTCGTTATAATATTTTAAAATATCATATTTTAATATTTTAAAATATCATATTTAACCAAATTCTTAATTTTATCAATTTAAAATATTATATAATCATTTTTTTTAATTATAACCAATAAAGACTTTACGATCTTATTGCCCTAACAATCATGATCGATGGCTTAAGAAATACAATTATGTCCCTTTGTATCATCATACCATGCTTCTGCCGTCATGTCTGCATTCAACTTCGCGTCGGGCATCCACCATTGATCTGGGTGTTAACATCGTTTGTCACCATTTTTTAAAGGGCAAAATGCATGAAAATACAATTAACTTTGTCTTAATGGTCATTGTATACAACTAACTTTAAATTCTTAAAAATAATACAACTAACTTTAAAAAAAAATTCATTGTATGCAAACAACTTTTCTCTGTGTCTAGTCTTTAGCTACCATTGTATACAATAAACTTTTCCATAATTTCCATAGTATACAACAACTTGTATACAATGGGAAGATTATAAAAGTTGATTGTATTATTTTTAAAAAAATAAAGTTTTTTGTATACAATGATAATTAAGACAAAGTTCATTGTATTTTCATGCAATTTACCCTTTTTTTAAATTCTCATCCCGTTTATATTTTGTAATTATTTAATATATATTAATTAACTTTTAATATTTATAAACCAACCCGTGTTTGAAACAAACATCTAATCTAGTAAAAGAATAAATAAATAAATTATAAAGTATAATCCAGGTTAAATATTGCAAATAGCATTTAAAAAAAAGTGTGTCAATATCTACTAAAACAATATTAATATGATCATATACAGACATTATTCTATGAATATGTAAGTTAAGCGTATGATTCAGTCAAATTGAGCTTACTCATAACCAATTTGAAAAGAAGACTAAATATAAAACCTGACTAATTTTAAGTACCAGCATATCATCATTAAATTTAAGTAGAAATCAAATAACTATAAATCTTACTAATTAAAAAGAAAGACAAGGGACTATGTTATTAGGATCAAGGCGCTTACCTCTAGACCAAAAGAAATTTCTCAATCCGTTACGTACCTCTTTCTTATATATTAAGTAGCCTAGCCGTACATGGGTTTTATTTTTACGAGGTAGCTTTAGTGGTTATATTGGCAATTCAATATCCAACAATCCCCCCAAACATATGCCGCAAATGCTTTTACCCCATGCCTAACAATTTACGCACATGTGTGGGTCGAACACATGACCTGCTTTGATATTAATTGTTAGTATCAAGACGCTTACTACTAGGCGAAAAGGAATTTCTGGTGGTTAAGGCGCTACCTCTTTTCTTATATATTGAGCAACCTAGCCACCCATAAGTTCTATTTTTATGGGATAGCTTTAGCGGTTACGTTGACAATTCAATATTCAACAAAAGTAGATGACACAAAACCCACTTCAAACGCATCAAATGGGAAGTATACAAGCTCTCTAAGAACGACATAACCCAAGACTGCCAAACAATTAATAAATAACAATTCCCCAAGATCAAACAATAACAGTACGTTGAAGTTTGAACCTCCTTTCGTGTAACCCAAAACTGCCAAACAATTAATAATAGTTTCGGGTTAAGTTTTTTTCTTAAGAGTTAAGAACCCAACTAATCTCAACTTGATTAACCCGAAATTTGATTGCTTAACCCGATTAACATCCCTACACATAGCACATTAATTGTTGTATTTTTTCAGGCTCTAACTACACTTTTTTTATTTCATCTATTAGCTTGCACTAACAATGTTTGTTTTTTTTAAGGATGCTATTCATTAATATCCATTATATGTATTTTTTTTTTCTTTTGTTGCATAAGAAAGCAAGATTTTCATTTATGGGTGGAAAAGATGGATCTCTTTGGATAACAATTGGATGGTTAGAACTTAGGTTTTATTAATGTATGCTTATATGTCAGGAATTGAGAAACTTTGATTTATTCATTACGATGAAAAAGATTATGAAGGATTACAATTTGAATTTTGTGGTGGATACATAGGCTATGTTGGGTATTTAAAGTGGTTGCTGGAACTAGAGATGCCAATTTTAATACATTTACTTACGGATGGGTTAGTTCATATTATATTATAAGGCCGTGTTTGGTATGCATGAATCAAAGGCGGAATGAAATAGATCATTCAAATGGAATAAGAAAAATGTGTTTGTTACCCACTTAGTGTTGGAACATTATGGTGATCTTGACAAAAGATTTTGGCAGCGGAAAAAGAATTATCACCACAATGTAGAACCAGGGTACGATTTGCACAATCAAATTAGCAACAAAAGAAAGAAGGAGAAAGAAGGGTTACCTTAGGAGATCAAGGCTTGTAGAAGTTCCTTCCTTTGACACCGCAAGAACCTTAGTGCGATCAGGGTGCTAGCCGGTAGCCTCCAGGAATTTGGGCAGAACTTTCTCACTCCAGGTTGAAAGCAACCAAAAGTTCTTCAACATAAAAACCGTGTTTTTGATCATCAAAACCGGAGCTAATGAGCTCCTATTTATAGGAGAAGGAGTTCTAGTTCAATAAGGAAACCAAATTAGGGTTAAACTCTAAGTCAGGCGCCGGGCACGCCCGTACCTCTAAAAGGCACGCCCGTGCCGGCCCTTTAGGCCTAGACTCAAACTAGCCCACTAAGAGAGTCACCGGTTAGGTAGGCACGGTCGTGACCCATAAGGCACGCCCGTGCCTCTTAGGTACGCCCGTGCCTCTTAGGTACGCCCGTGCCTCTTAGGTACGCCCATGTCTCTGATGGCACACCCTCAAGGGGCACGCCCTGTGCCATATCAGGCACGGCCGTGCCTCGCTATTTGGTTCTTTTCCTTTTGTTCCTGCGAGATGATCGCTGATATTCTTGTCATGTGACCGGAAGGCCCTTGCGTCACCGGCCGTGTTACTTATTCACCAATGCCAGTGGGCATATATCCAACAAAAGGATTGGAATAGACTATTCCATATGAAATGTCATTATCTCATTTTCATTCATTGGCGATATGGTGTCTTTAACTCATTCTTTGTAGGAATGGAATGAAATATTATAATTTAATCTTCTTTTTAATTTTACTAACATAGCTATAATTAAAAAAGAAATATTTTTTCATAATTCTCTATAAATATATTATTTTAATTTTCTTTATGCTTAATTTTTCTATGTTACCAAATAAAATATTATAGTTTTTATTAAACTATGAACTAACTATAAGGAAAATATATCTCTAGAAGTATGTATATAACTGTAAGTAAAATATATCTCTAGTAGTATTTATATAACATGACAATTTGATACAAAATTATTACAAAGTAAAATATATTAATAAAAAATTACTTTTTTTTAAGATGTCAATCGTATGTGATGAAATTCATTTCTCATACAAACCAAACATGATAAAGAAATGCAATGGACCATTTCATTCTACCATTTATTCAATTACCCCATCCATTCCATTCCTTTCGCCTTTTCATTCCGCCTAACCAAACACACCCTAATATATTATAATAGGTCACATAGGTAAAATAAATACCTAAGCTAATATGAAATTAGGTCAATTGAATCGAAAAGCAGCCAACATGTTTTTTGTAGATGTTAGTTCCATCTTTCATATATGATTTGAACCCACATCTTTAAGATATTGGAGAGCATTGTTAGGTCTCTAAAGTTGTGTTCAATATATTTTAGTATAGTTTGTTTTTGCTTATGACATTAGTCTAAGTATACGGTAGATATTACAAATACTCAAGGGGTATAAACACATGTCTACAAAACCTAATAATCTAAACTTTCAGTATGTCAATAACTGTGTGTTCTTAGTACATTCTTTCATTTAGACACATACAAACATACTAAGATCTTATATATCATTGTGTGATTGCTTTAATATGATTGATACTTAAAACAATTAGACACTGCAAACACCTTTTTTCAAACTTCAATACTACTAGATCAATAGCCTTTGGTAAACATTAGAGTTGAGATGAACTTATATGACGTGTCATCGACTTAGCATGAATCCTCCTTAAATTGACAACAATTGTGTATCTTTTTTAGAATAAATAAATGATATACACAAAGAAATATTCTCATATTTGTGATTTATAAACTATCTTTTTGTTTCTGTCTTTTTCTAAATACTCCAATGAATGAATATCTCTTTATAGTTGTTTACCACTTATCAATTATTTAAATTAGTTCGTCCGTGTAATATAAAAGTATCTAATCTAGTATATAAATTAAGTACACGGCAAATATATTGAATGTTATGGGGGTTTACAATATAATGAACAACACCTTTTTCACAGCTAAATACACACTTTATAAACTTAAATCTAATTCTATACCATTTTATACACGGTAAGACTCAACCTACAACTTTGTAAGACAACAATAATATCATATACCTCTTAGCTATAAACTCTTTGATATTTAATGGATAACACGTGTTGGTAACGACCAACTACTCAAACCATAATGCCATTAAGTAGTGTACATTACTCATCAATAAATACTCTCATTTCTCATCGTCACATCAAACTTCAAAGGATTGAAGTTGTTTTTCTTTTCATGCAAAAAACAAGCCATGAAGGTAACTACCGTAATTTGTGTTCTTGGGGTAACATCAATTTTCCTGTTTTATATATGGAGAATTTCAAACTGGTTGTGGTTCGAACCAAAAAAAGAAGTTTCTAAGAGATCAAGGGCTTAAAGGTAGCCCTTACAAATTCTTGTTCGGAGATTTTAAAGAAATGATGCAAATGATGATAGAAGCCAACTCTATTCCCATGAGTCTAACTCATGAGATCGCTCCTCGCGTCTCGCACTTCTTTCACAAGGCTCTCACCACGCTCGGATATATGTACCCTAATTAATTTTTCGGTCTCAATTTATTTTAATTCTTAAACTATATATGCTTTATCTGGAATTGTATGATTGTTTATACATCAGTTATTGACTTTTAGACTTATATTTAATTGGTAATTGTTGTCAAGGTAATAGATATATTTAATAGAAATTTGATAACTAATAGAGATGATAATATTGTTGATAATAAGGATTTAAATAAATCCTAGCTTTTAGGATGAGATTGTGTATATCCTGTAATTTTGGAAAACTGTTGTATTTTTGTTTTCTATATATATTGATTAATAATACGTCTCTCTAATTATTGAGAGTTTTCCAAAACCCTTATAATAACTGTACAACCAAAACAAATATTTAATTGATCTTTCGTATCTTGTTCTACAAAAATACATAAAAGTTATCAAATTTTTTACATTTATGAATCTTTATAATATGAATACATTTTTAAGCGAGAAGATTAAACAATCATAACAATGTTCATACTTGAACCAGTAAAATAAAATGTATGTGCTTATAAATACGTAAAACCTTAACTCTGTCTAAATTTAGAAAGTCATAGGGTATTTGATTTTTTGGACAACATGTATATTTACAATATTGCCCTTAGAACGGTTTGGTTCAGTTTTTTCAGTTTTTGAAATTGTAAAAACCAAAACCAAACAAAAAAAGTCGGTTTTTGAAAATTTGAAAACCAAAACCGTTGGTTGCTATATTGGTTCGGTTTTTTTGGTTTCGGTTTTTTCGATTTCAGTTTTTTCTGCTCATCCCTATATGAATGTTATATCGCATTTAATTAATTCAACTTATTTAAAGTCTATGTGTTCTGAAGTCATGTGTGGGGGGATATTTGACCCAAAAAATTAGTGGGACAATTTGTTTACACTATTCTCGTATTGTATAAAGAACATTTTGTTATGTAACGAAGTTTTGAATTATTGTACGTATATTCTCTAGAAAAGTAGTATTAAAAATATCTATCACTGTAATTTTGTTCATATGTTTTGTGTTTTTGTCTTTAATATATATATAGGTATGAATTGTTTTACATGGATGGCCAGGAACAACACCGGTGGTTCACATATCCGAACCGACTATGATACGAGAGGCCTTAGCTAATTACACTAAGTTTCGAAAGGCAAGAGGAGGAAATCCCTTAACAAAGTTGCTAATGAAAGGTTTACTCAGCGAAGAGGGTCATCAATGGGTTAAGCATAGAAAAATCATCAATCCCGCATTTCACATTGAGAAGCTCAAGGTTTCTTGCTCTTGCTTTTTCACGTTTCATAACATGATCATGTAACTAAGTGTTATGTCTTGAATAACATCATTTGGTTATTTGTACCTGCATTTCATGTGAGTTGCGGTGAGATGATGGATAAATGGGAGGAAATGGTAACTACAAAAAGCTAATGTGAACTTAATGTATGGCCTTCTCTTCAAACTTTAACAAGTGATGTAATATCACATACAACGTTTGCTAGTAATTTTGAGGAAGAAAGAAAGATATTTGAACCTCATAGAGAACAAGCAGAGTTGGTTATAAACGCTGTAAATTCAGTTTACATTCCAGGAGCAAGGTAAGTTAGTTTCCAAAACCAAACACTATTTTTCTAATTCTTAAAGTAATGATGTCACTATTTATGAGTATTTTGTGCTAATCAAATAGCATTCTCATAGATTCTTGCCAACAAAAGACAATAAGAGAATGAAAGAGATTGAACGGGAAGTGAAGGATTCAATAAAGAGAATTATCAATAAACGGGTGTAGAGATGGAAGTTGGAGAAAGTAGCAAAAATGACCTTTAGGGCATACTATTGGATTCCAATTACCAAGAAATTAAACAGTATGGGAATAGCAATTTTGGGATTAAGCATAAACGAAGTAATTGAGGAATGCAAGCTTTTCTATTTCGCAGGCCAAGAGACCATAGGAAATATGCTTGTTTGGACTATGATTTTATTAGGTCAACACAATAATTGGCAGATACGTGCGAGAGAGGAGATTTTACATGTATTCGGAGATAAAAAAACTAGATATTGATGGCTTGAGTCATCTAAAGCTGTAAGTTTTTTTTGTCTTTACTAAATCCTTGTTGAAAATCATATTTATTATGTAATTTAATTTCTCTTTCTACTTGCAGATCAACATGATCTTCAATGAGGTTCTTAGACTTTACACACCAACAGTACTTTTAAGACGCTTTGTACATGAAGAAACCAAATTAGGTAAATTAAACTTACCTGCAGGAACAATCATCCAAATAAACGTGTCGATTTTACACCACGACAAAGATATCTGGGATGCGGATGTGAATGAATTTAAGCCCGAAAGATTTTCCGAAGGTGTTTCAAAGGTGACCAAGGGACAAGCGGTATATCTTCCATTTGGTGGTGGCCCTCGTATATGTGTAGGCCAAAATTTCGCTATGCTGAAAGCAAAAATGGCTCTTGTAATGATTTTGCAACGCTTCTCGTTTGAGCTATCTCTATTGTACTCGCATGCTCCACACTCTATTCTTACTCTATAACCACGGTTTGATGCTCACTTAATTCTACACAAGCTTTAGGCAATTTACAATATGTTTTTGTTTATTTTAAAGTTTTTGCTTTTTTAAGTTATGTCATGTTGTTATAGAATATAAAATGTAAAACCAAATAAACTTTACTTTTTTAACAGATGACATAAACATAAAAATCCATTCACTTATTCTTAATTTAGTGTTGTCCAAGAGTTCTTTAATGTTTGTTCGGCTGAAGTTTAAAAAACAAACGCAATCAAGCTTCTTTCATATTCATTTAGTTCATTATACTTATCTGTGTGTACTAAATGGATTGATTAAATAGTTAATATGTATAAGATATTTTTATTGATTAGTCTTATAACAAGATACATTTATAAGTTATCACTATATATATATATATATATATA
>JAUEJL010083306.1:0-15032 GCA_032274825.1 Drosophyllum lusitanicum
GGATACTTGACAATAATTAGATACAAGGTGAGTTTACTATCCCTTTTGTATGAACAATGTATTGTATACATGATATGAATTATATGTATTCATTGTTATATGTTATATCTATGAAGTATATATATATATATATATATATATATATATATAGTACAGCAGTGGTGTATAGATATGTAGAAGAGCAGTATCTGGGTACATAGCTACATAGCTACACATGTGGTGTAGAGGTGTACCAGAACAGTGCTAGGGTATATAGCTACGTAGGAGGTGTAGCTGTATACCAAAGCAGCGACAAGGTGTATAGTTACGCAGATGGTGTAGCTATACATCAGAACAGTGTAAGGGGGTAAGGCTACGTAGGTGGTGTAGCTATACTCCAAAGCAGTAACAGTTTGAACAATTTTGCAGGTGTTTCAGCTTGGATGTGAGACATCATGGGGAGACTTTACTCCTGTTGTTTGATTATTTGATTTCAGATGCTATGCTCACTAAGCGTTAGTTTATGTTCCAGCAAGGGTAAGACCCTAGCTCCTTTGGATAGCTCCGGATAGTTTGAAAGATGGATTTTGACACTCCTTTTGAAATACTCGTTAACATGTGTAAATATAAATTAGTATTTGTAACTCTGATAACCTTTTTGGTGTTAACGAAGGTTAAAGTATTTTATAAGTTATAAATGAAAAAGTGGTGTTATAAATGGACTAATGGTTGATCTTATATGATTTCTGTAATATTCTTACATCAATCTACCATGATCTAAACGACACCTTAAAATGGACATTCTAAACTTGGTATCTATCCATGAAGAATCACCCATACATTATTTAGACCAATTTCTAAATTAACATTTGTGTTACAAACACCAATTCATAGCTAAATCTATACTATTTTATAAATCATTTAGGTCTTTTGTCTTAATCTCTTAATTTTAATTAATTGAAAATTACTAATTTACCATTTTAAACTAAATTAAACTAAATGGAAACCATTAAATAAAGTAACTATTTGATGAAGATAATGACAATCTTATATAACATTTTAATAACTAAACCTTTCAAAATAAAGAATATTTAAACAATCAAATCAATGCAAATTACTTAATAATTAAATCTTTCATATTAATTTTTCTATCATATAATAGATATTTTACCTTAACTATTAAAAATTACTATTAAAAATTACGTATAACTAGAAATATTAAATATAAATAACATATAACCTATATTTATAAAAATTTCTGGATTTTTTAAATGGGTATTAGAATTAAAATAGCATAGAATTATTATCAACACTCTTGTTGGATTTTACCATCTATGTAAAATTTTATTGACCCATTATAATTTAAACAAGACACACACCACCCCTGTTTTGAAAACAGATAAGTTGTCGAAAAAAAATATCCGTTACCGCTACATTACATGGGTACAATGCTAGTATCCATATGAATCATCTATCCAAAAATGAACACACCGAAGCATATGTAAAGTTATCATACATTATTGCAATGTTCTTTTATTTCAACCCCTACCTTAGTTCTAATGGATGGTTTTTTGCTCTCAAATCTTTCTTAGTTAATACCCTTGATAAGTTTCTAGAGAGTTTTAGCCTCTCACTCTTTTCACAAGTACAAGTGTAAGTGTATACTGTATAGCCTTAGACCAAACATTATGGTATACCCGATTCCATCGGGTATAAAGGGGAACACCATTACGCATGTATGTGGTAGGAAATCGGGTAGCCACATCGGGTAAAATGACTCGATCGAGAAGCCGTTTAACCCCTCCATCCCCTCTCAACGTTTTTTTATTATTGTTTAGTTTTAAGTTTAAAATTATGTAATTTTTTATTTTTATTTTGCAATTTTAGTTTTTTATTAAGTTTCTATTATTAGTCTTGTATTCAAATTTAATTAAGGAATTATATTATTTACTTAAATAGGTATTTGTTAATTTAAAAATAAAAAAAAAGTCAGGAAAGTTTGAGAAAAAAAAGGAGAGGTATAACACTTATTTAGGTAGAGAGAAGAAAATGAAAGAGAAAAGACGTGATGCTGATATGACATTGGGTAAGAAAAAATAATAAAAAAGTTATAACTCATGAACTTATAAAGGAAGAAACTATAATACGGTGGGGATGGGAATTTTGTTTTAATTTGAGTACACTACTCCTCTTACAAACTTATATATCACCCATGGTAATTAATTTGACTCGTCCAAGAATCTAATTAGGTCAAATATAGGTTTTGACCCTTAATACAAAATTTCCCATTTTTATTACTATTTTACATTTATTTTAACTAAATTTTATTTACATCACTTTCCTTGAGTTTACCAAGTCACTGTGACTTATTCTAAACTTTGAAAGAAAACTTTAACCATCAAATCTCATGTCTGACTTTCAAAAAAGTCAAACTTGCCATTCTTGAAACTTAAGTTACCATTTACTTATCAATTTGTATTATAACTGATTTATCAAAAGAATTTCACCCATTTATATTTTAATTGATGTTTTCTGTCAATTTTTACCACGTTAACGTATATGTTGACTTTTGAAAACCAATTTAAGCTAATTTATCTCATAAATTTATAATTAATACAAATACATACTCACATAAAGCCACATACATTTATTTTAAATGCTTTAAAATTAATGATAATATATTTTCGTTTCAGGTTTTACAACTTTATAAATATATTTTAAACTTTTGGTGTGACGTCACACTATCGACTGGCCGTCGACACGATGAGTTCCGCATGATCCTTTTTATGGTATTATTGGGTTTCTTTTTTATTTATTTATTTATGAGTGAATTACCGATTTGATTCTTATGTTTTATTAAAAATTACTGATTTAGTCTTTTAAATTAAAAAATTACAGAGATGGTCTCTTAAATTAACAATTTATTACAATCTCAGTCCTTTAAATATTTAAAGTAATGGCGTTGGGGTTAAAAATTTTAAAATGACCATTTTACGCTTTTATAACATCACAAACTCAGTTACTGTGGTTTTCAAATAGTTTCGCATTTAGTCATTTAATATTTTTTAATAATTTACTTTATACATTTATGTATGTGTGTGTAGTATTTTATTCTAATACTTATAATTATAGTTTATTCTTATTATTTAATTTTTACGATTTTGTTATCGCACAACAGCCCATTAGAATTAGTGTTATAGTACACTATTATATACTACTCTTAATTTTTTTTGTTTACCATTTTTCAATGATCAATATTATTTTAATTTTTTATTGATATAAATACCTCTTTAACCTTATTTTTTTTCCATCTTATATTATCTTTCACATAATAATATATAATTTCCAAATACTAGTTGATAATGGGTTATCTTTTTTTTTTTAGTTTGATATATCCGAGATTAGATAGGTCATCTAGTTAAGTTTAAATACTATATCAATCCTCACGTCATTAGGGTTATAAGCAATAAGAAAGATATCTCCCTTCTTCCCTTCTTGATTTGCGTCGACTAAGAACACCAAAACCGAAAGTTTATTAATTATTATTAAAGCTTTGAGATTTAATAAAGATCATTTGGGGTTTAAAATGTTTAATATTGATTTGATAAAATTGCTTCCACAGCTTGATTTTAATTAAAGTTTTGATTTTTATACCTAAACAAATTTTTTTTCTTAAAACTCGCGTGTTCCAGTTTGTAAATACGGGTTAGTTTTGACAGTTAAAACCAACAAGTTATTCTATATTATTATATATAAAACATTTAGTATTAGTGGTCTAAGTAGAAAACAAAAATCCTTTCATTTAATTTCATAGGATGCCGTTAGAGATAGAAAAATTTATTGTATGAACTTTGAGAATATAATATTTGGAGGATAATATAAGAGAAAAAAAAAGACAAGTTGTATTAAAAAATTAAGAATAAAGAAGTATCTATATGAATTACAAATAAAAAAAACAATAATGTTGGTCAATGAAAAAGGGTAAAGAATAAAAAAAATTAAGAAGAATAGATAGCAGATTACTAGTATATTATAACACCAATTATGAAAGGTTGATATGCAATAACAGGGTATGACGATCAATATTAAAAATAATAAAATAAAATAATTATAGTAGAGTAAAATTAAATAAAATAATTACTATTACATACATACATATATATAGTAAATTATTGAAAAAGGTTATAAAATATAATAATAAATATTACATACACTCACACACACACACACACATATATATATATATATATATATTAAATTATTAAAAAAAGATTAAAGAACTAAATACGAAATTATTTAAAAATCACGGGCACTGAGTTTCTAATGTTATAAAAGAGTAAAATAGTCATTTTAAAATTTTTAACACCAATGCTGTTACTTATAATGGCTAAAGGACTGAGATTGTAACAAATTATTAATTTGAATGACCATCTTAGTAATTTTTTAATTTGAAGGACTAAATCAGTGATTTCTAACAAACCACGGGACCAAATCAGTAATTCACTCTTTATTTATTTTGTATCAATGAGGGATAAAAGGATTCTTTGTTCAATATTGCAGTGTTTACAATCTCATAAGAGTTTAGTATGATAAAGAGTATGAGGAAGTTTGACCAAGAAAAGACTGAGTTGTTGTGGCCGTGTGATATGAGTGTGATGGTGTGACCAGACCATGCCTTCTAACTGAGTTGAAGACGTCTATAAAAGAGCAAGGTCGTCGCAAATATTTTTGAGACACGGGACAAAACTAAAATACGGGCCTCTAAAAATACTTAACTATGTAAAGACATTGAGTAAGAAACTTACAATTGTACGTACTTAACTGCAACAATATACGAAAATATACAAGTGACAACTAAATAAGTGTTTCTTTTGAAACATGATTTAAAAAATAGCAAACTAATATGCAAATATTAGTTAACTAATTACAAACTAAGTGAAATTAATAAACAGTTATCCAAAAATTAAAATCTAATAGTTACTAACTAAACAAACTAATATGCAAATATCAATTTGTTACCAAATAATCAATTACTAACTAAGCAATTAATATGTAAATACCAATTAAACAATTATACTAAGCAAACTAATAAATAACCTAATATGCAAATAACTAATTAACCAATTACCAACCGAGCAATTAATATGCAAATACTAGTTAAACATTTATACTAAGCAAACTGGTAAACAAACTAATATGCAAACATCAATCAGTTACTAGATAATTAATTGACAAAACAAAACAAACAAAAAGTAAGAAGTTGAATTCGTAAAATCTAAACAGTGGATAGAAATTAAACAAGAATTCCAGAAACAAAGATTTTAGAAAAATTTAGATGTGTTTGAGAAGTCAGAAGCATTCCAAATCTTAAATATATACCTTAACTAAGTTAAATTTCTGAATTATACCTTTCACAAAAGCTAAGGATTTAGTTTTTTCTCAAGGAAACCGAATAAGGATAAAAGATTGTGATTGTCAATTTTGTTTCTTCTTCCAAAACTGTGTGACTTCGTCCCAAAGGGTCAAACGATTTTGTGTTATTTCATCGAAAACTAACAATCGATTTTTTGATGAAGCGATGATTTTTTTACTTTCTTCCCAAAAAATCACTACTAGATAATCAAGTATCACAAAGATATTTCCTACTAACCAAATATAGTGAGAATTTTTCAACAAATTTTTCATGGATTGAGTCAGAAAGCAAATTATCAATGGATTTTCCATGAAATTCGTTGGAAATCCGAGGGAAATGGTTTTCCAACGAAGTTCGTATCCATGGTCGATTATGTGAGAAATTTGAGGGAAACAACATTTTTCTACAGATTTGTCCAACATAAAAGGGGGGTGATGTGCTGTAGTGGGCCAAAAATTTTTGGCAATATAATATATGATTTCTGCTTTAAGTGTTAATCTTGAATCTTTAAGAAATTCTTAGTCTTTACAACAACCAACTCATAACAGATTAATTAATCTAGGCTTAAGTTAAACCATGTACATAATATATACACAAAAAAGGGACCCTCTAATCCATGGGCCTTGGGAGGTCGCCTTTTTCACACGCTTTTTAAGACGGCCTTGTAAAAAAAGTAAACTTATTAATAGGTTTTTAAAAACCAAAACGGGGTTGAATAGTTTCTACACCACAAATTAAAAAATTTAACAGCACATATAATAATTATAATATGCAAAATATGTAAAAGTTGTAGAGAAGATAAATAATGAATAGTTGTTCGGTTGAATGGTAACTAATCCAACCTGTGTCCACTCATTGGTCTTCAACCACAAGTTTTCATTACTAGATCATCTATATTGAACAAAATAGATCATTGATACATACATTTTACTAATATGGCCAGTGATCACGTTTTCGTCTCACTTAGCAAGTTAGTGATTACCTTTAATTACAACATCTCTTATACGAACTCATCCCATAGTAGATTTGTAACGCCGTGATTTTCAAAATTTCACCATTTACAAAATCCTTTAATTAATAGCAAAAACATGCAGCGGAAGTCTTAAAAATCATAAATGGAATTAGTTGTTTTCGCCATAGAGGCGATTACAGATCCTTCATAAGTTAAACCACGGGGTTACGACCACAGTCGTTCAAAAGTCAGTACGAGTTTAAATTGTAAATAGGTTACAAAACCGAATTGTTCGTTGATACCAAATACTAAGACAAAGCACAAACTATTACTACCCTCCTTGCAAAGCCACAACTTCTAAGCCACCTGCGCGAGTACAAGATACATTTCGAAAGAAACAAGTGTCAGCTTACGCTAAGTGAGTCAATAGGAGTTGTAATCAAAAACCATAAAATATGTTCGTAAGTAGAAATATGACATGTAAATAAATACCATATCCCACCCTTCATGTATTTGACCCGTACCGATAACCCGCAGATCACATAGCACCAATGGGTCAAATATTCACAAATCATTTCATGTAGTCAAATCGCACATAATCATAATCGTACCGCATAATCTCGCATAATTCATATCGCATCATCATCATATATCATATCGCATCATAATCGCATACATCATATCAATAAGGAAATCTTAATGTAGAGTCTAAACCCACACTAGATAACCCAAGGTTCACTACTCGCGTGCCCGGCCAACCTATGTTTCCGAGCAGGGCGCGACTCCCACTTGAAAACACAGATCCCGAGACTCCACTTTCGCTACTCCGACGGTGCGAGTACAAGTACTGCGTTGTCGTTCTAGTGCGAGTCCAAACGAAGCCGATCGTATTTCAGCTTCTCCTCACACCCACGTGATGTATGATCTAGCCTCCTTGGCCTACATCACTCCAGTACTTGAACACCGAAGTGTCCACATACCATGTGTCAAAATAGTCGTCTAGAAAGACCAAATGACTCTTGTTGGCTAGCACTTTAATCCTAGAAGGTCAATCATACCAACTAGGCCCGCAAATCCGCAACATGGGTAATATCGTATACTACCCCCGTCCGCTAAATATATACATGCAAGTAATCGTAATAATCATATGTAAATCGTAATAAACCGTAATGTTCATATCATGCGTATCACGTGTTTGATCATGCATATATCAAGTATTTAACACAACATGTATCAGGAATCAACATATATATATATATATATATGTATGTATATAACCATTTTATTTCAAAAATAAGGTTTTATCTATGTACTC
This sequence comes from Drosophyllum lusitanicum, assembly GCA_032274825.1. NCBI lineage: Eukaryota > Viridiplantae > Streptophyta > Magnoliopsida > Caryophyllales > Drosophyllaceae > Drosophyllum > Drosophyllum lusitanicum. Next base: position 7,660 of record JAUEJL010083306.1, read on the forward strand.
GGTTTTGTAAAGTCTACTGAACTCACCTCAGTCCAGAAATAACAACACGATCTAGGTACGATGTACTACACTCTCGGATCGTCAAGAACTCGACCTTAACCGCCTCGTATAACCTAGACATGGAAATAAATTATAATCCCGATCAACGCTCTACGCGTCACGAACTTAAATAATCCATCAAAACATGCTAGAACGACATGCATGCAGCATATCATGCTATACAATCGGAATATTAACTTAAGTTTAGTAAAATATTCCTCTCGGGTTCACCCGCACGAAATTACGAACAAAACAACGCCCGTAGTTGAATCTCTGATCTCCCCGGACCTTGAATACGATCTCCAATGAAACCCGACACTCCTACACGATCACCAAACCCGATTTCTCTTGAGAATTTGCCAGAGAAACGTTTATGGTTCGAGATGTTATGTCACAAATGGCTGGGTTCAACTTCCTTTTATAGATGCTGCAAATACGGGAACGCGTCGCGTTGAAGCACTGGACGCGTCGCGTCGCTGCTTTTCCGGACGCACTACGCAGACACAATCATCACACGCGGCGCACTCACCCGACACCCTTAGTGCGGCTGACGCACTCCCTGACGTTTTTGTCGACGCGTCGCGTCGAAGGTTTGAACGCGTCACGTTCTCGACTAAATCCGAATTTTGATCTTTTTCTTTTATTTTCAAACTTTTAATATTTTACACATATCTTAGGAGCAAAAACATTCTTGATATATACAAACATATATTTCCCTTACTTGTAATTAGAATCCAATACCGAAATATAATTTTCGGATCGTTACAACGTCGATCTACTACATCTAAATCACGAAACCAATTATATGACCCTCTTGAACCTTACTTAATCAAATTTAAAAACTATAATTCTGTAATCAAATTAAACTATTCCAACCTAGGTTCTAAATAACATGAGACGTGACTTGCTACTAGCATAGTTCAACCTCAAACTTTGGAAGTCGTAGCGAGGCCACAACGTTCTCTGAGACGTGAATTAAGGCAACAATTTTGTATATAAACTATAATTATATATATACACAATTATACAAATAAAAATTAAAAAATACATAATTATATATTTATAGCACAATTCACCAATCTTCTTCATTTTTGGTATATTCATCCATTCATTCTAACTAAATAACTATATATTTGACCCATATGACTCGATACTTTTAACACGCCTCAGAAAACATGACTTATAACAGGTAAAGACGCACCAAACTAAGTCTTAGCTTACGCCAAGCCTTAGAGCTTTTCTTGAGCACATGGTCAAGCCTCAAGATTTAACAGAGCCACAACGAAGCCAGTGTTAGCTTTTTAGAACCATGATTCCAACCATATTATAGTCATATTACGATATATACACAAAAATAGAAGATATGTTTGTACTTTCGGAAAGATCTTCACAATATATGTCTACAAATAAAGTAATAAACATCGCGCATTTTGTTGTTTTTCAAAATTATTCCCGCATGGAGAACAATTCGAAACTGAGTAGTTGTTCTCAGCGAGTTCATTTATCAAGAGCTCGCAGACCAAGACTTCACCGATAACCTGGACCAAAGAAGACGAATTAACAGCTTTTCACACACAAACTATTCACCATACAGGTACGTTTGACCCCTAATTACATCCTCATATTGTCATAATAATGGCCAGTTCTCACCCTACTTACATCCTTCTACTGTGTCATGTGTCATGATATAAGCTCAAATAAATGTTGGATTGAAGTTGAAATAGAAGCTCATATACATCATGTTCATGCTCTGTACTAATGGTCAATGTGCAGTTGTTTCCTTTTGCTAGTTTGTTCTTTTCCTTGCCCAATATTGGATTTTCTTGATCAAGTAGCTCAACTTCACTGCCTTATCACTCTTTTCAATTCTCTCATCAAAATTCACCCAACCAATGTTGTTTTCTACTTCGCTTGACCCTATAGACTTTGAAGAAAATGAAATTTGTGGATTAGATTTCATCTTCTCAAAATTGTTGGTTGATTCTTGCAACTTAGATAAAACAATAAGCATTTAAGAGGTTTTGGGGTTTGAACATGGTAACATTTTTTATATCTTTCTGTAATCCTTCAACAAACAAACTAACAACATGCAATTCATTCGAACTCATATCTTCCAACAAAGAATTGAAATCGTCTTAGTATTCCTGGACTGAGCCTTCTCGTTTGAGATTTTGAATCTTGACAATTCATCTAACACCTTAAGTGCAACAATGGAATTTGAAATATTCATCAAACGTTTGGATAGCCGCTTCTGTTGCTTCCGAATTTAAGGATTTCATTTGAACCCAAAAAGATGCAAGAAACAAAAAGTATGAAAAAGAAAAGAGGACAAAATGTTGAAGCTATACTTTGTCATAAAGATGAGTAAGATTGACCCTCAATTGTATTATACACATACAAGACAGAACATAGTTAAATTCAAGAAAAAATGAAACAGAAGGGGTCAATTAGAGAAAGAAGAAAACTCTAGTTTGGGAATTTACAGAAACTGAATTACAATAATTTAAAGATCCCTTCTACATAATGGACAAGATCCATGTCGCACCAGCCAGTTATCAATGCATGGTTGGTGGAACATGTGATGACATTGTGGCAAACTTCTCACAGTTTCTTCAAGTTGGAAATCCTGAATCAATATCAAATACCAAATTCCCATTTACAATTACATCACTAATAATATAAAAATCAAGATCAGAATCTAATCCCCTGGCATTGGATGAAATAGTACTTCTAGTAATTGTCCAAAGCACCCTTTAGTAAGGGGAAATCAAGTGAACAGACCGTGACGAAAGCAAGAATTTGAAACTACTTTGACAAAGGGCAATTAAAAATTTCAACTTGAGAGCTTGCCCAAAACCATTGCTATCTTAACACAACACACAGTTTAATAGATTCAACTAGCGATAAAATGGCAATATTCTAAGCGCATTTTTTATTTATGAAATAAGCATGTTTCATGCTAGAATATCTTGTGCAAGACTTGAACTAATTAGGTCAATAACCAAAGAAATTGCCACCCTACTAAGAACACGTCAGTTAAATGTTTAAAACGCCCTAATTATTACCAAAGTAAAGGTGTTTGTCAACCGAAATGAAAGTTAATAAACATGAAGTAATGATGGTAGTACCTGAAGGCACACAGAGCAAGAGACTCTCTCTCCTGTATCGTCAACGTTATTATTGCTAGTGATAGTAATTTTGGGTATTTTCTCAACCGAATATTCAGGCAAACCTTTAGAACCGCCAACATCAAATATGCTATGGAGCTCATCAAAGCCCGATTCAACAGCTCCCATCTAAGTTAATGGCAAAAGGGAAATTTTTCAAAAGTTACTAATTATATAGCAAATTAGAATGGAAAACAAACTCGGGTTATCAAATTTTTGAAGATTTACCTGACTTTGAACTGCACTTAACATTGCTGGACCGATACATTCACGAACAAGCCTACCAGTTAACAGGCTTACGATTACATCAATCTGCGATATATGTTACAAAAACGAATTAGAAGTTTTCAAATCATTTAAAAAGTGTGATCAGTTTACGAGGAAGTAAAATATTGTTGAACAAAAATATATGGTTTCTTGAGAACAAAATTTGTGGTTCAAGAAAATGAGGCCAAGAAAAACAAGCAACAGTTTTTAAGCATTCATGAGCTGATTTAACTTGACAATCATGTTCTTCTGGTTTATGGATAAAATCTTGAATCTTTGAAACATCTCTTTTGATTTATCTCTTGAGAAAGTAAAACTACTCACCAAGTATAACAGACAACCAATTCCAGATTCATCTGATTTCCACAAAACAAGCGAAGATTCAAAGACTTCGATCGAATAAACAGCACCCGAAATTGCTCCAATAGCAGCCCCCCTAACAAATCCGGTCTCGGTTTCTTGACCTATCAAGGCCCCTGTCACTGATCCTAATAAAGTTCCAACTGCATGATTTGAAAATTGATTTCATATTTGATTAGTATAAATCCCTTTATTGAAAATAATATTATTTAGCCAACTTATCTAATAAAATTGGTTAGTTTAGGACAACAAAATTGTGGATAATTTTAATCATCTCCATTGCTATTGATAGTTTATGTTAAATAATCTAATCAAAATTGAAGGTAAATGGCTAAACTTGGCATGATTACAATTTACAAGAGTACAACTTTTGACTCTGAGAGTAATGATGAATCAAACCATGATGTTCGTAACGCGCAGAATGATTAGTTTTAGGAACTTTATGATGATTAGAGAGGTGAAATCAAATGAGAACCCAAAAAGCTATCCCTAACATAACAAATTGATGATCAAAATCATATCAACTTGGACATGTAGAAAGAAATCCAAGAAATCCCAGTTCATATATCAGAAAACCCAAATCAAAAGGCTGGTAAAGATCCACATCAGAAGTCAAATTTCAACAAATTAGAGATATAATCATCGGGAAGAAATACCTAATGCAAAGAAGAAGGTGAAAATTGCAGAGAAGACGTTCCCAATAATGGCAGCAACAGCAGGGGTAAAGAAATCATTGAGTTTCATAAACACATTTACAAATGAAAACGAAGAAATGTGTGAAGATAAAGGCGTGGAATGAGATGGGTATGAGTAGAATGCCATCATGAAATTGAAATGAAATGGGGCGAAGGTTGCAGGATTTCTTGAAATTGTGGTTTGATATTAATGGAAGAAAAAGGAAAAATTACTTGGTCGTTAAGAGAATGAGAGAAGAAATCCTCAAGAAACAACTATCAACAAGCATTTATAGCTTTCTGACTTTCTTGTGGATCATCAACAACTACGAGAAATTTTAGTGAAGAAAATTCGTTTTGGGGACAGGGACAAATAAAATGTTTCTCGTCAAGACCTAAAGTTTTTAGATAAATGTTATTTTAATTTTTAAAACTTTTGTTTATTATAGTATGTTTGTCTAATCTCTGTCTCTTGTATAGATATAGAAATATAAATAAAATAATAATTCAAATAAAATTTATTAAATAGTTATTGTTTTATATAAAAATTAAATTTTAACTATTTATTTTTTAAAAAAATATATAATTTTAATTTTTTTAATTCAAAAATGCATTTAGTTTCAACTTTAATTTGAATAAAATATTTTAAAGAGTATTTCATATATAACTTTCTTAGACCTAAAAATATCGTTTTTTTCACCTTGATTTATAAATATCATATTTATTCTTATTTCAAAATATCATATTTAATCAAATTCTTAGTTTTATTATTCTAAAATATTTTATAATCATTTATAATTTCTTTCAAGTATAACCAATAAATATTTAACCTTATTACCTCTAATTATAACAATATTACCCATAACTTCTACAAAAAATACAATCACGTCTTTTTCGTATAATGATATTACGTTTCTGCCGTCACGTATATCTTCCCCCCGTTTTGACGCTTTCACCACTCACCTGAGTATTGACGTCATCTGTCTCCATTTTTAATACTAACTAGTGTATAAATTTAATCTAATTTAATTATACAAGCAGGTGTTTATCCGGCATTAGTGAAACATTTAATTTTTATTTCTGTGGTGTGTTATTTTTGACACACGTGTAATTCTTTAGCTAATTTATTTTTAGCTAGAAATTTTATATATTTCACATTTGTAAGTTAAATTTATTTGATACAGTTGCATGCTCAATTTGCATTAATGTAAAAACGTGTTTACCTTGACAAGAATCAATTTGTAATACTAAAAAAAAAAATACGAGAATCAAACTGTAATACTAATAATAAAGACGATAGCACCACCTTTATTTTTTTATAAAAAATTCTAACTTTCCGGGTCGGGTTATATTTGTTTACCCAATAACTATGTTCAGAAATAAATAGCTGATTCTGATTAATTTGTAATCCTAAAGGATTGCTTTCTATGCGCTAAGTCGACATGACATTGCGTAATGTGACAGCTATTAGTCAATGTGACTAACCTGATGTTTATATAACATCCATGTCGATGTGAGTCATGTGACCTTTTAGATTATTGATGCAACTATGGCCTTTAAGGCATAATTGAGTTGTACCTATGTTTATATATATTGGTAGCAATATAAGTCTAGCTAGCTCATATCTTTTTTAATTCCTACTTTTATATTGTTTGTGAAGTATATATTAATTCTTTTTATAATTTTAAGCATATATAACTTAACGTATAATTAATGTTGCTTTGGTATTTATCACATTCATGCTTTGTTACGTACCCGTTATACACACACGATCGATGGAGTATATCTATGTTTATTTCTCTTTTAACTCTTGTCTACTTCTGATGTACATGTGTGTATTGTGTTCAATAAAGTCTATGTAAAAAACATAGTCCTAAAATTTTAATATTCAATTATTGGTGATTCAGTATACAATCACATATGATTTGTAAAAGCATCACATGTGAATTACGAAAATGTCATTCTGCTCAAAATTTTAAAATGCAATCTAAACCATTGATGTCATTGATCCAAAGGCTAAAATTAGTTATTTAGGACTATGAATTAAGTATGGGCTATATTGAACATTCTTCATATATATATATATAGGGGACAGTTCAAATGAGAACTGTTTTTCGTACGAGAACTGCGGGAACCAATTATAGCCATTGATAAAAAAGATGAAGAGTCCAGATTAAAGAGTTGTTAATGGATAACCTTAAACTAATCAAACTTATCATTAATTAATTAAGGGTAATTTAGACATTTTCACATTATCTCCACTTTTTTAAAACTAATATATCCATCCAATGGAAAGGAGTTAAGTTACGAAAATTATACCAAATTAACGAGAAAATTATGCTATTTAACTTGAGACCGGTCTAGTTATATTTTTTTGAAATGTTATTTTTTGTGTTTGCTAGGTTTTTTTCCAGTACAAGTCGACATGTGCAAATATATGCCCTTATGAATTTGCACAGATTCACCTAGTTTTTTTAGTACAGATATAGATATGCACATGTGCAAATATATATATATATGTGTGCTTATGCACAGATTTACCTAGTTTTTTCATCACAGATGTAGATATGCATGTGTGCATATGTCCAGAGCTGTGGTAAAAAAATTCAGCAAAAGCGAATTTTTTCCCGAAAAAAATAGCAAGATCGGTCTCAATTTAAAGAGCAAAATTTTCTCCTTAATTTGATATAATTTTCGTAATTTAACACGTTTTCTTTTTATGGATATGTTAGTCTTAAAAAAGTGAGGGTAATATAAAAATGTATATACTACCCTTTGCTCTTTAAAGTAAATAAAAAAGACAGAAAATTAAATGATTGGCCAGAAATGGTTCTCGCGGTTCTCGTATGAAAAACAGTTCTCGATT
>JAUEJL010083316.1:0-15028 GCA_032274825.1 Drosophyllum lusitanicum
GTAGTAACACCAAAAGGTTTTGGGATTCATATGTTGAAAAGTTTATTGATAAATTGTACTGTATTTCGTTGAAATACCTCAAGGATGTTATAATGCTTCCGCGATAAATTTTATGGGTTTTGTATAAATATGGTTTCAAATTGATTTTATAAACTTTTAAATTGGACTGAAAATCAGGGTGTTACATATATTGCTTCATAGTCTTGTTTAGAGTATTGGATTAAAGGTGAAAAAGCCTATTTTGTATTGTGACAGGTAAAATGCGTTAAGTCCGGCAAAGAATCAAGTCTATCATTGGAGGAAGAAGCATATTGATGTCTAGCAAAATTTCATTTGTAGGTACCATATCATCAAGTATCAAGCATTAATGGAAGCAATCTCATAAAGATAATCTTGGTAGTATGTATGTATGAATATGAAGATCAGAGAACCAAGAACACAAACTACTAAGATAATGACTGCTCCAAAAGATTTAGGGCACACACATAGAGTATATATATCATTAGGTATTTACACAAAGTACCATACACTATTACTAATATCATATGTAATACCAAACTTACTTAAAATGTATTGAACACAATTCTAGGATCTAACATTCTCCCCCGTTGTGTTAAATTTACCATTAAGCGTAGTAACAAAAATAATATATTTAAGCATCAAGCAATCTCCTTGTTCAGAATATGCAGAGATTCTTCTCTCTGCATTTAGCAATACTAGAAGATCGTTCTTTAAAGTTTTTCGTCTTGAAGAGATTTTCAAAGACTCGTCTTCAGTGATCCGGTTGTTTATCAGGGTTTGCTGTAAAAACCTCGGGCTTATCAGAATTTACAACCATTATCATATCTTTTATCTTCATGAGAACAATATTGAGCATAACACGAGAATAATGTATTTTGATTATGCACAAATGTTGCTCGAGGGTTAAATTGACTGTTTCAGCACCTTTGAAATTTTCTATAAACAAAATTTGCTCCCCCTTGAAAGTAACTCAGGTCTTTAACACTGTAATTCATATATCAGATCCCCCTGGATTTGATATACCCCTTAACATATGAATTAATCATACCTCCAGCTTCACACTTTTGATTAGTTTTGTCTTCTTATCGAATTGATTTGAACTCATCTTCAACTTTAGATCAGTAAAATTCAGCTGATTCTCTCTTGTAATATTCTAAAAATCAAGTGAATTATCTTCCTCAAACTTGATTCTCCCCCTCATGATGGTCATGATCCATCATGATCATCATGCATTCGTAAACTGCATTTAGCTTGATTTTGGCATAACTCTAGCATAATGATATAACAATGAATGCATCCGTTGTAACACCAGGATCACATAGATTTCCCGTTAACACGTCAGTTTAAATAAACTGAGTGACCTACGTTCAACATTGGCATGATGTTAGCGCTAGTAGGATTTCCATCTATCATTGTAAATATCATAATGATATTACTCAAGATGTTCCGGCACTGTCAGGAAAACAGACAAATGATTCCATAAGTGTCCTAGAAGAAATTAATATAATGTATTGTATTAGAATTCTAGGATCTAACATCATTCGTGATGTTCAACAAGAAAATATGTTATTTATTCAGAAGATAGCTACGGCAAAGAACACAACAGTTATTTTGATAAATTACATCGGAGTGTGGCTTGAAATTATATGGTGACCCGAGTGGATTCATAGCCCGACACGAATGAATTGAAGTGCAAAAATTAATCCGAATCGTGAAATCAAAGGCACAAGCGTTTAATTGTTTCGGAATTATCTGGCACAATCATTCCAAGGGCTCCTAGTTAAAAATATTGGCAGCCAAGGTTCTTTCTGTAACACCTAACAACATTGAAGTAGTAAATAAAAGATATCCGATTTCTGAACTAAAAATAGGTCGATTACTTTCGCCAAATTCTTTGTATAGTTTTTCCATTATTTCTTTGCATAACAGGTTTCCCTAATTAATTTAGTCAAATTATCGTGTGTGTATGTATGTCATTATCTCATAATAACTGATATATAAGTTGTTCCCTTCTTCCACAACAAATTATCCATAGGATGGTTTAAATGGGCCCCACGACCTAAACTTTTTTTTTTTTTTTTTTGGCTGGTATAATTTTTGTTTTTGTTTTTTTGTTGCAGATAACAGGTTTTGTAAATGGGTATCTTTCTCTGATTTTAGAAGCATCCGTGGGGAATGAATTGATATTCTCAGGTACACTATATCAGCAATTACAACCTTTTCTGCCCCATCTAAACCCACAACATTTCGCCCTAAAACACTTCTTCTAGGCCCCACGCCGGCCCAACAATATACACACAAAGCTCCACACAAGCCTCAACCCAGACCATACAAAACCCAAAAAAAAAAAGAAGGGCATGTTCCCACACCATCTCTTGAGTGTTGATTAACTATCACTCCATGACCAGTTCCATATGTCGATTGAGGTCTTTTAGGTATGTGGTGGCTGAGTAATCATCCAAGTCACAAGCGTCTAAAAGCAATGCTCGCCCTCCACCTGTTTTATGTCTCGGATCTGTTGTTGACTTCTCGCCTTTTAGTATCTCTATAACCTGTATCACAGTATATTATTATTACTACTACCACGGTTATTACATGTTAAAAACACTCTGGTATCCTATTCATGACTGTCTACAAAAGAACTAGACCCACAATCATTTTGTACAGGATCTAAGATACACCAAGTCTATTGGTTATATCATAGTATATTATTCATTAGCCATCGATTAGAATTATTGCACTAAATCTATTACTTTTTTTTTTGAAATTTATAACCATTAGATTGTGAGTTCAAGTCTCTTTAACATGTGTAGGTAGATGAAGTTACCCGTTTCATGTTTGGGCGCAAGTTGGGCAAATGATGAATGCATGCTGAAGCTGCAGACATTGCACGTTTTAGTTCGATTATGTCATAATCGTCTTGTAAACGAGGGTCCACGAGTTCCTTGATATTACTTTGCTCCAGAAGTGGTTTGGCCTATAGAAAGCAAGCCAATTTATGCATGTTCCTATATGAAAAGATCAATTCTTTATATAGAAATAAACATACCCAGATTACAAGACTCTGTCGACTTGAATCAACAGCACGGCGACCAGTAATAAGCTCAAGCAAAAGAACTCCAAAAGAGAATACGTCAATCTTCTCATGAACTATTCCATGCATGAAATATTCAGGTGCCATGTACCCGAAAGTCCCTTCAATGGGGGAAACAATATGATGAACCCATTTCTCCGGGAGCCATTTCGCTAAGCCAAAATCAGATATCTATACAAACATGAAGAAATTGAACAATTTTAATGAGGCATCTAAGGACTATATGGTTGCATAATGATTGAATGTAGTTAAAAGAAGAAACTAAATTAACCTGGGGTTGATAATCTTCCATCAACAAAATATTTGAAGCTGTGATATCCCGATGAATTATCCGCCTGTGACACTCGCAATGGAGATACTGCAACCCTTCTGCTATGCCAATCGCCACCTTAAACCTTAAGGCCCATTCTAATCTTTCTTCACTATCTGTACAAAAAAGAAATACATCACACATGTACAAAAACAATTGGATCAATGTGAAAGAAGATTGTTTAGATCACATGGTTCTAGAACCTAAACCCGAAACCTTAAAACTAGGAGGACCTAGGGCTAGCAAAACCTTGATGTGTGGATCCAGTGGGAAAAAAAGGAAAAATTATATGTCCTGCTTTATCCTCTTTACTTCATCCTACCAACTTAATAATTGACATGTGTCATACACTCATTCTCTTTTCACATCTCCTCTATTGATTTTGACATTTATTTTAATAAAATGAATAGGAAGATAAGTAGGAATATTTTGTAAAGGATATAGAACCTCCGGAAAAAAGACAGTAGAAGCAATAAAAAGGGATGGAAAGTGTACTATGTAGTAAAGTTGCAAGGCTGCCATGAGGTGCAAACTGGAGGACAAGGTGCAGATCGGTATCAGAGCTGAAGCCAATCAATCGAGCAGCATTAGGATGATTTATATGAGCTATGATCCCGAGCTCAGATAAGAAATCGCCAACTCTATCCTCGTCTTTCTTCTCTTTTTTTGTTATTCTTTTCACCGCCACAAGTTGGCCATCAGATAAACATCCTTTGTACACTTCTGCATGCCCTCCCCGTCCCACCAAGTTATCTACATCATCATTTGAATCCAAAAGTAATCGATGAATGTGAGACCTCATATGCAAGCAAATGTATACATAATTAAATGCTTATTAGTTATTACCATAGATTAAAAGATCCATTTTCTATGTCAATCTTTTCAATTTTATTTAATCTAATGAATTTGTTATTCAAAAACTTGTTTTACAACCATCTAAAAGAACTAGTTATAAGGACAAATAATCTTTGAATTAGACAGGTACGGTGCGTTAAAGGCAACAGCTTTATTGAAGACTTGACTACGACCATTGAAGTCAAAGTCGCTGTCCTACCGCACTAAATTAGGCAAACCAAATTTTCAGTTAATATCTATCAACTTCGATTTTTATATGATGTCACTACTCATTGACATGGTTGCAATATATGTGCTTAAAACAATTAATTTCGATTGTTGTCACATGTGAAAAACGACCTTTTTATGCTAATAAAGGGTACGTGTGGTGGAGGGGTAAACATTAAATATATTGGCACATTAACTAATGAGAAAATTGAAGGGTTTGTTCTGATGGTTAGACGACCTACTTTCTAGCAAGAAGAAACTAAAAAATATATGTGCTAATTTAATGAGGATATCGTATTAATAAAAGGACCAACCGGATCATGATTCTTTGTTGTCGAATAAAAAAGATACCAGTAACATTTCGAGATTGCCTTTTTATATAATAGATGATTGTGTTTTTAACAAGATAATTAGCTATAACAAAAACATGCTGCAAATTAATTATGTTTGAATTTAGTTATGGTGTTTGATATCGTATTAATAATATAATCAGTTTTAGTTTTTTAAGTGTTTGAAAAAGTATATTTAATTATAACGTAATTGATAAAATGACTAAAAAAGATGAAAAATGATATATCCTCCTAATATTTCTTCCTACTTCATTCTTCTCACCACAAGATGACATATGTACCTCACTATATTGATCTTATGAGTATGAGGAAATAGTAAGAGGATAGGATATATCACCCCTCAAAAAAGATGCTACACGATTTCATTAGATTTGTCTCAAGAGATATTTATGTAATATTGTAGTCTTTAAAATTGATTCCTATAATCACGTTTCAATCTAGTAGGGTGAACCGGTGAAGAAGTGATTCTTCCATTCTGAATTTTGTACTTTTGTCCCTTTCAAAATACAAATAATTGATTCGCACCCGAATAGTAATTTATTTTGACATGATAAATTTCAACTCTGTTATGTAATTTTGAAAGTGATTAAATAATTAATCACTTCAATGAAAACGAAATTATTGTTATTATTATACATAACAAAGAATTATGCACACAGAGAAGAGTTGGTTTAAACAAAAGAAGGTTATAAATTCGGTATATTATACATATAAAATTAAATACCTTGATTAATAAAATAGTATAGTACTAGTATGTTTCCTAAACCGGATAGTTGGTGTAAATAGGTTAGGCATGCATCCCTCATGACACGTGAGATAGAAAAAAAAGTCGGGGGAAAATGTCCAAAAAGTTGTGCCAAATAGGTTCGCTTCACACAACCAGGAATACAATATCCCATGGTTATTAACAATTTTTCTTAAAAATTTATCTGCCATTTTTTACACCTTTCGTATCGCTAGGTTTTATATCCTTTTACAAAATCTTTCTACTCATTAGATTAATATAAGTGTCAAAATCAAATAATGAGATTAAGAAAGAGATTAGTGGTGAATGAAATAGAAGGAAAAAATAGAAGGTTATAGAATTTTTCTTCATATTTATCTTTGGATATCACATGTTTATCTCTTCATTTTAAATTAAATTTTAAAAACCTACTAATAAATCAACCTAAATATAGACTTGATAATTAATTCATAAGATGTTTGTTCCAAAGTACGTTTTTTCTAACAAATAAGTCTTTACCTCTTTCAAATAACCTTTAAGAGGGTTCTAGCTCTAGCAACACAAAATTTTACTTTAAATACTTGACACGTAAGCTTGATCTTTTTATTTAATTTTGTAATGTATCGTTATCTCTTTCATTATCTCTATATATATTCATCACTTAAGGTTGGATTTTTGCACTTTTAAATAAGCAATCTCGTACAACCTCATGCTTAAACAATAAGATTTATGACAAAATAAAAATCACAAAAATTAAAATTTAAGAAGGCAAGATAATTGATGTTATGTTAAGGCGAACGCAATAACCATAAATATTTAATCCTCTAGCTTTTTGTATATCATCTTTCATTTTTCCATATAGCGAAAGTTTAAACAATTTATAACTTGGGCAATCACCTCAACCTTTTTTAAAAAATGGAAAATTCAATAATCCAAAAGAGTTTTCAAAGACCCTGGATTTGAACTTGACAAGTCAACTTTTATTAGATGCCATTTTTTGACGCTTCGTTTATCCCAATTGTGATCTCATAAGAAATGTCACGTGTTATTATTTAATATATACTTCTTAATTACTGATTTTAAATATTAAAAATGAAAACAAATTTTAAGGGTTATTCAAATAAAAAAGCATGGTATTCCGTAGGATGTCTTAAAAACTAGAAGAATATATATCAGGAAGAAAGAGTTGTCTTTAATAAAGTTTATGTAAAAAACATAATCCTAAAATTTTAATATTTAATTACATGTAATTCAGTATACAATCGCATGTCACTCAGCCTAAATTTTTAAAATGCAATATGAACAATTGATAGCATTGATCCAAAAACTAAAATTAGTCTCTTAGTACTATGAATTAAGTATTGATTATATTAAAAAGGATACACGTTGTCTACAACATTTAAATGTTACTATACACGTATCTAATTTAAAACGAAGGTGTTTTAGTCGGTTAACGGTTTTAATAATTTAAGTAATACATGTACGTATTTCTTAGAAAATGTTAAAGCATTTATCATTTCTCCATTTTAGAAATCTTAAATGAATAACTTTTTTTAAAACAGGCAATTAGAATTTTTATTTTTATTTTAAAATTGAAGATTAAATTTCTGTTAGGCAACAGAGACAAGGAGAATATGAAGAGGTGCGGCGAAAAGAATCTTACCGGAGCTGAAGCCATCGGTGGCAGCCGCAAGTTCTTCCAACGTGAAATTTCGCCACGATGGTTTCGTAACCTCCCAATTGCCGCCGTCAATTGCCTCCTCGTTGCTATAATGCCTCCCTAATCTCCTCATCAAACTCTTTCTCGACAGCTCGTATCCGGCCACCAATGGCACCGTCGAAAACCTCTTGAACGACTTCCACTTCAAATTACAAACAAGGTTTCTCCACCGTAAAGCCTGGCCCACCGTCGAGGGGCTGATGAGCCCTGCCCTGCCGCCGTCATCCTCCTCCTCCTCTCCGCCGCACTCGGTTGCAGAGTCTGACGGAGATTTATCATTGAAAGACGAACCACGGCTGCTCAGGCTCCTGCTTAGGCTGCTATGGTTATCGGAATCCGAACCAGACACGGGGATTTCCAATACGCCTCTGGGAGAAGATTGCTCCTCGTGATCGTTACCATCTTCGATCTCTATATCCTTGTGATTATTTGGGGCTTCTTCTACAATCAGAATTTGAAAAACGAAATGAGATTAAATTATATCGAAGACCTAAAAATAAAAATCAAAATAGAAAGGCGTGAATCACCGTTCATTGAGAATGAATTATAGGGTTCCTGTGAAATGAAATTTACAGTATGGAAATATCAGTTTGTTTCTTCAAACAAAAAGCGAAGGAATTAACAGGTTTAGTTAGAAGCACGGTCCATAATTCGAGGGCTTGGCCTGTCCCCAGCGGAGGAGACGGTGGCCGGAAAATATTGTGAGAAAGTGAAGAAGGGTATTCTTGGGAGAGAAATATTCTTTGAATGGAGAGGAGATATTTGGGGAAGAATGGAATATGGTGTCCATATTTATACACCTTCTCCAATATAAAGGGATATTTGCTTTTCCCGGCGCCAATTTCACCAAATTCAATGTCAAACTGGAGTGAGTAATTTTACCTTTTTAAAAGAAATATATTGACACCGTTTTATAATTTGATATTCATATATTAATTGATTTAAAAATAATAATTTTAAAAATTAATAAAAAATATTAAATAATTATAAAAAAAAGAAAATAAAAAATTAAATAATTGACTATATACGATTTTAATACCTATATCAACGTTAATGGCTAAGATTGTCTAATAAATTTTTTATATTAGTTTTTTATCTTTTAATATAAATAAAAGATTAACATGGATAAAATCTAATAAACAATCCTAAACATTAATTAGATAAAAAAATTTAACTTATCAAATCTAAACCATCAATTTTGATAAAATTAAATTTTAATTTTGGCTTTTATCGGTCCAATTAGATGTAATTTTGACGTTAATTTTAATCAAAGTTATTATAAATAATTTATATACGCCATTTGTAAATCTTAAAATATTATATTTGTCTACTTTAATTTATAAACATCAAATTTATCTTTTATAGCATTTCAAAATATCATATTTAACTAATTTTTTAGTTTTATCATATTAGAATATTTTTTATAACTTTAGATTCTTTTCCATTATAATCAATAGAGACGTGATCTTATCGCCTCTATTTGTAACATAATGTTCGATCATTTGTACAAAACAAAATACAATCGTGTCTCTTCGAATCATGATACCCTGTTTTTGCCGGTCACGTCTACCATCCTCCTCGCGTCGACGCTTTATATTTATACTTACAACTAGCTAAAAGTGTGTACATCTTAGGTTGTAGAATGAATAATAATATTATCTTCATGCCTAATTGAAAATGACAATAATGGATAACACCAATTGTTGAAGTAAATTAACATTTTTTAGGTTCATTAAGCATTGATCAAGAATATATATTTCATTTCTCGGGTATATATTTATGTACAAAATGAGTCCATAAAAATTGTTGTGACAATAGTAAACTTAATAATTAAACATATATACAAATACAAGCTTTATTGCATGATAGTATTCTGTTTTGATGTTATGTAGATCAATGCATACTATACGACTGCTTAATTAGTTGAGTCTTTGAGCAAAGTCAAATGGACGGGACGTACGTACATACAAATCGATCTGGAAATATTGTTATTCACATAGTAGTGAGAATGTATGTTTACCAATTAATTGAGGAAGCTTAAGAATGATCATGGTTTTGTTCTTTTCATATATATCATTATCATTATTCACTTAGGCCATGCGTATCGCACTACCCAACCCAAATTAACCTAAATGCTACATCACCTGTCACATCAGTTTTTCTTCTTTTTTTCTTCCCAACCTAAATTAACCCAACTGCTACATCACTTGTCACATCAGCTTTTCTTTCTTTTTTTCTTTCCAACGCAAATTAACCCAAATGCTACATCACCTGCCACATCAGCTTGTCTTCCTTTTTTCTTCTCAACCCAAATAAACTCAAAAACAAAGTAGCCCTCATCTCAAATCAACCTAAACAACCCAAATATTTTCTCTCTCCTTACTTTCTCCACAAAACAAAAGAAAACAAAAAAACGGTTGCGCTCGGGTCTTCGGAGCCGAAGAGGGAGAACCCGAAGGGAGTAGTAGTGGTGTTCCTATTGAACACACACAAACCCAAACAAACCCGAAGGGTCTCGGGATGGGCTATGCGCCCGGCCTTAGGCAATCTAGCTTCACCTTGTTAGTAGGTTTATGATAGGCTCGATCAGGACACATAGCTGTTAGGCTCACCATGCATGCATGCACGCACGACAACATATATGTACCAAAAATAAAATAATTAAAAACAGAAGCTTATAACAACTTGCATCTAAACCCCGAGTGATAACACAAGTCCTCTTTCGAGCAGAGGTAAGCTCCCAAAAAATAGAGAGAATTAGTAAAGAAGAAGAGATTTCATACTGGCCTACCTTCAATTCTATTACATTTCATATATATATAGGATATCTTTGAAGGTACTGGAATATAAGAATAATTAATAAATAAATCTTATGCTCCCTCCACGTGTTGTAACCTCCTCAACAAATTCACATGATGTAATCTGTGAGGTGTGAAGGAAGTTTGTTGGGCCTGCCACTAGCAGTTCTTGGTGTGGCAGTAGTTATTCTTGTGGTTGTATCATTCCCCCGTTCTTTCAAACTGACCTTGTCCTCAAGGTCAAAGTTGGGAAATTTCCGTTTGAAGTCATGCAATGGCTCCCAGGTAGCCTCTTCTTGGGGAAGGTTGAACCATTTCACTTGCAGTAACGGTGGGTCAGTGTTGTTGTTAACAGATAGGATGTCTTCTGGAGCAAGAGCGGTGGGTAGGATTAGTGGTAAAGGTTCCAAATTCGTTGGAGGGTCTCCTGAATAAGCTTTTAAGAGGGAAATGTGAAAAACTGGATGTACTGTTGTTGAACTAGGCAATTCAAGACGATACGCCACGCTACCGATTTTCTCAGAAACCCGATAAGGTCCAAAATACCGTTTGGACAACTTTTGGGATGATCTGTAAGCTATTGATTGTTGTCTGTATGGTTGGAGCTTAACCAGAACAAATTCTCCCACTTTGAAGGACTTATCCGTGCGATGCTTGTTTGCTTGCTGTAACATCCGATTTTGAGCACAAGCCAAATTGGTTTTCAACGTCTGCAGTAATTGGGTGCGATGGGTGAGGGTGGAATCCAACTCCAAATTCTGTGAATTGCCTTGAATATAATGTGGAATTGTTGGGGGTTTCCGTCCATAAACAGCTTCAAAAGGTGTCATCTTAATTGCAGATTGCCAAGCCGTATTGTACGACCATTCGGCCCATGGCAAATAACGGGACCAGAGTTTGGGTTCATCAGATACAAAGCACCGCAGATAATCTTCCAAACATCTATTCAGAACTTCAGTTTGCCCATCCGTTTGTGGATGGTATGCGCTGCTCATTGCCAAAGTAGTTTTATTAAGTCTGAACAATTCTGACCAGAATTTACTAACAAACAACGGATCACGATCGCTTACGATCGACCTTGGAAAGCCATGTAAACGAATGAACTCAGAAGTAAATGTTGCTGCTAACTTTTGAGCATTCGTATTAGGTGTAAGGGCAATGAAATGAGCAGCCTTGGTTAACCTATCCACAATGACCCAAATAGAAGTTTTACCGGCGGATGAAGGTAACCCAGTTATGAAATCCATTGCAATCTCGTCCCAAACGTAGTCGGGAACTGGAAGGGGCTGAAGCAATCCTGCTGGTGGGGCGGTGGAGTACTTGACCTGTTGACAAATATGACATTTTGCAACGAAGTCTTGCACGTCCTTTCGAAGTAATGGCCAGTAGTAGCTTGCTGAAATTCTTGTTAATGTTCTTTTAATACCTCCATGTCCCCCTGTATTTGAAGAGTGATTTTCTAACAAGATTTTATGACGGAGCTCCGTTCTTTCGGGAACAAATAACCTGGTTCGGTAATACAACAGACCATCACGATAGGTGTAGGGCGAATTGGGTTGATCAACTTTCTTGAGTAATTCTTGACCTTGTATGTTAGAGGACCAAAACTTTCGAAATTGGTCTAAGAAAGAGAAGATGGGTGTCGATATGTTGGTGAAGGTGAACAGCTGTTGGCGAGACAGGGCATCGGCCACTGTGTTTTGGGAACCGGATCGATAAACAATGTCATAATCGAAGCCCAATAACTTAGTTAACCAATGTTGCTGCTCCGGTGTTTGGATGGTCTGAGTCATCAAAGATTTAAGGCTACTGTGATCTGTTATAATGACGAATCGTCTTCCTAACAGATAATGTCGCCATTTGGCAACTGCAGCAGTGATCGCGAACATTTCTCTCGCGTAAGTGGATGAAGCTTGCAACCGGGAAGACAATTTTTTGCTAAAAAAAGCGATAGGATGTCTTTCTTGGCTTAGAACAGCGCCCACGGCTATTCCTGATGCATCGGTTTCGATCGTGAATTGTTTAGTGAAATCTGGAATTTGTAAAACAGGGGCAGAAGTCATTGCGGATTGTAAAGCCTTAAACGATGCTGTCTGCTCATCCTTCCAATCGAACTTGTCTTTTTTAAGCAATTCCATCAATGGGGCTGTTATAGAAGCATAATTCCGCACAAATTTTCTGTAGTAACTAGTTAATCCCAAAAAACCTCTCAACTATCTGAGATTAACAGGCTGTGGCCACTTCAAAATAGCCTCGATTTTGTCAGGATCCGTTGCTACACCCTGTTGAGAAATTATGTGACCTAAAAATGAAATCGAAGTGAGGCCAAAAGAACACTTGGATTCCTTCAAAAAGAACTGATTTTTCTGTAAACTGGATAGGACATGAGAAATGTGTGTTAAATGCTCCTCAAAGGTCCTACTGTAAATAAGTATATCATCAAAAAAAACGACGACAAATTTGCGTAACTCAGAACGAAAAAGAGTATTCATTGTTGCTTGAAACGTTGATGGTGCGTTAGAAAGACCGAATGGCATTACGATGAATTCGAAATGGCCATCGGTTGTTCTAAATGCTGTTTTAGAGATTGAATTGGGGCTAAGGCGTATCTGAAAATACCCCTGCCTCAAATCCAGTTTAGAAAAATATTTGGCACCATTGAGTTCATCTAGCAATTCATCTATAGTTGGAATCGGAAACCTGTCCTTGACTATGATTGCATTTAATGCTCGGTAATCTACACAAAACCGCCAGGTTCCATCCTTCTTCTTTACTAATAATACCAGTGACGAAAATGGACTTGTGCTGGGGCGGATGACCCCGTCATTGAGCATTTCCTGGATGAGTCTGGTTATTTCTGTTCGCTGAAACTGAGGGTAACGATAGGGTCTGACATTAACAGGTGATGAATTAGGGAGCAGATGAATATGGTGGTCGTGTAATCTATGAGGAGGAAGGGCTGAAGGAGTATAAAAAATGGTAGGGAATTGTGATAAAATGGAGGTAATTTGAGGGTGAATAGAGACAGATTTGGATGTGGGGCTGGGTGACTCGAATGTAAGAGATTGGAAGGCTATAATGGAATCAGAAACAAGAGATTGTTGCAAGTTGGATGGAGAAATGTTGCTAATTGGAGTGCTATGATTGCCCGAGATGGATACTAATTTACCGTTGTGTTTGAACGACATTGAGAAGGTTGAATGGTTGGTTAGGACCGGTCCCAAGGAACGAAGCCAAGAGTTTCCAAGCACCAAATCACACCCATGTACTGGAAGAATATGAATATCTCCTACGAAACTTAAATCCTGAATGGTGAACAATAGGGAACGAATAGTACCTTGAGTTTGAAAATTCTGACCGTTTCCAACTCGAACCATGAATTTGGTTGAGTCGGACGTTTGAATACCTAGAAATTTCAGACATTTGGGGTGAATGAAATTGTGGCTACTGCCACTGTCAATAAGGGTCGTGAGTGGTTTACCGTGTATATAGGTTAAACATCTGAAGGTGGAAGATTGAGATGAGCCAGAGAATGAGGATAATGTCATCGTGAGAAGGGAAGAAGATGACTCTGATGAAGAGAGCAGGTCGACGAGAGGATCAGGGGTGTGTTGAGTGGGCTCTAAATCGAATTGGATCAATGAATCATTTGGCTGTGGAGATGGATCAGATTCGGATACGAGAGAGAGGAATTGGGCCTTACACTTGTGACCAGGCCCAAATTTATCATCACACTTAAAGCAGAGGCCCTTTTCACGCCTTTGTTGGACCTCCAGGGGAGTAAGCTTACGAAAATTGGGTGGATTAGGGTTCGAAGGAATGGTGGTCGGTTTGTGGTGATTATTAGGAAGCGAAGGTTGAACGATGGATGGAGAGGAAACCATGGCAGTGTGTGAGTTGGAATTGGTGAGGGAAGGAGTGGATGAACGATTGGAGTACCTGGTTATCGGTAAGGGGTTCTTTGAATGAATATTATCTTCAATTAAGCGTGCTAGCCCCATAGCCTCGGGGACTGAATTTGGTTTTAGAATTTGTAATTCGCGTAGAATTTCTGGTTTCAGACCCGAAAGAAAACAATTTAATAAAGAGCGAGGGGATAAACCAAATACCCGATTAGAGATAGATTCGAATTCTGCTTGATAAACCGAGACTGAAGAATGCTGGTAGAGTTTGAATAAAGTTGCTTCGTGGTTGATAAAAGACGATGGACCGAATCGGAGTTCGATTGCCCGACAGAACTCCGACCATGAGGTGAGCTGCTGATTTTGAAACAACCAGTTGAACCAACTTAGGGCATCGCCCCTAAAAAAGAATGAAGCTGCTTGGATCCGATGATGTTCAGGTATGTTATGTAAGTTAAAATACCTTTCGGTCTGTAATACCCAATCGTTGGGGTTTGACCCATCGAAAGGGGATATCTCTAATCTGATGGGTCTAAGCTCGAACGGAAACTGGGGATTCACCGGTGGTCGAACGGTGGATGAGGAAGAGTGAAACGGAGGTGGTTGCGCCGATGGATTGAAAGGAGGCGGTGGGGTTTCCGGCGTTTTTTGTAATCTGGCCATATGGACCAGTAGCTCATTAACTGATGTAGTCAGGGATTTGAGTTGAGATTGAGTGGATTGTAATTGAGTAGTGGTGTTCTGGGAAGATTGGAGAAGTTCAGCTATGGAGGCATCGTGGCTGGCTATGGCTGTTTGTAATTGATTGGTGGCTGTGTTCAAGGATGCAATATTATCCTCGGTGGTTTGCCACCGAGTGGGCATGGTTGAAAGAAGAGATGATGAGGTGAATGGAAGGTAGAGATGAAGGAGACTCAATGAAAGCACCAATGATAACACAAGTCCTCTTTCGAGCAGAGGTAAGCTCCCTAAAAATAGAGAGAATTAGTAAAGAAGAAGAGATTTCATACTGGCCTACCTTCAATTCTATTACATTTCATATATATA
>JAUEJL010083327.1:0-15027 GCA_032274825.1 Drosophyllum lusitanicum
CTATTTTTAAAATGTTTTGCAGGTTTCAGCAAAGACAAGGGCAAAGCTTCGGTTTGACTACATTTTTATAAACTTTTGAAATACTTAACGCCTGGTTTGTAAACATCAAGTTTTTGGTACTAAACTTGTGGTTGTACTTATGTGTGTATCTTTGGATACAACAAGTTTTCAAACAGAATACGCTTTCGCTTTTGTGTAGAACTTTCAGATGTGTATACTCATATGCGGTTTTATTTCAAATATCAAATTTTAGAATTTAGGGCGTTACATATAAAACTCAAGGTTCGAAGTAAAATACGTGTTTAGGTACTCAAGATGTATCCTCATCCCACCTACATCCTCGGACGTCAAATTCTCCAAAGGTTACTAAAACCAGGGATGACATTTGTCATTATCACTTTTATCAATGGCTGGAAATGAAACTTTTCATATCCGAGGGACCATTTCCGAACATATATTATATTCATTCATTCATTGCTCATTTGCTCACCGCCTAATTCGAACGTCAGATACCCGCGAAACGTTGTCAGCAATCTCTCTCTCCCTCTGTACACACACACATCACACGCACGCGCAAACATACGACGAATATTTTACAGGTATCCGCTTCTACCGCTCCGTGGTGACGATCGCAAGGTCCGCAATCGCAGCAGAACTGTAAGCCCTTTTCCCTCTTTTTTCTCTTTCTCCCTCCTGTTTATGTGATTTTGTTCATGGGCTTAACGCAATTCCTTAAAGAAAAAGAAATTCATATTTCACGTATTTGCTTCGATATCTCTCAATTTCTTGCTTTATGCCCGTTTTCAAGATCACGGATTCTGTGAATTTCTAGGGCATCAACTTTTGTGAAATTGTGTTTTTAGGTATGTTATGTTATCCAATTATCACAGTTGTTATGGTATTTAGTTTATGAAAAAGAAGCAAAAATTTGGGGGTAAACTTCAGGTTAAATTGAGTTCTAGGCTTAATTATTGTATCTTTTAATTGGAATGTTTTGATTTGTTTTCAGTATGGGGAGGGTCAAGCTGAAAATAAAGAGATTAGAGAACATTAGTAATCGACAAGTGACGTTTTCTAAACGAAGAAATGGAATCTTAAAGAAAGCCAAGGAATTATCGGTGTTATGTGATATCGATATTATCCTTCTTATGTTCTCTCCAACGGGAAAGCCTACATTATTCTCTGGACAACGCAGGTTATCTCCTAATCATATTAAGCTAGAAATTCTGGATTATTTGTGTATGCATATTGGGCTTTAACTTAAAGATGGTACAAAGCACCATTCCTTGTCTACATGTAAATTGCAAATAATTGTAACCGATTATTACATATTAGGTATTGAATATCCGTAGTAACCAAGTGTTGTAATGGTGTATATTTAAATGTACTATATATATATATATATATATATATATATATATATCATAGTACTATAGTAGTACACAACTAACGAAAAGTTGTTAATTTATCTGTTTTCATTAAGCAACATTGATGAGGTTATTGCAAAGTTTGCTCGACTAACACCACAAGAAAGAGCAAAAAGGTACATCTTTTCTTTGATTGGGATCGTTACGTGTATTTGATGTTTTGAGTTTGAGTATTAAACAATATTATGACCAACTTTTCTTCGTTCAACTTGAACAGGAAATTGGAGAGCCTTGAAGTAAGATTACTTTACACAATTCCACATCAAAGTATGTGTTTTCTTTTATAATATTATTTTTTTGATCATTTGAGCATATAGGCTTTGAAGAAAACGTTCAAGAAGCTCGACCATGATGTAAATATACAAGACTTTGCGGGTGCAAGGTTGTTGATAAGTCTTGTCATTTTTCTACATCTTTTTTCAAGTCTTCTCATTGTAATGCTATGTCTGATCTTAGTTTCTTTTGGTCTGGTTCTGTTTGCAGCAATCAATCATCTGAGGTCACAAGATACTAATCCCAAAATCATTTATATCCTTAAAAATATTGTCAGAACTTCTGCCAACAATATGTTTTAATAGTTAATAGCGTTTTCAGGATTTAAGCAACCATGCAATGATGTTGAGATCTCAACTTACTGACTTACATAAGCGACTAAGGTACCTTTGAAACCTTTGGTTTATCTGGTTGACTTTGTTTCATGTGTTAATGTGTTTTCCATGTGTAGTAACTTTTATGTATGCTCTATGATATGGTACTTATTTCACTAGATTTTTTCTCCCTGCTTCCTCTTGATTAGTTATTGGAGTAATCCAGAGAAGATAGAGAATATAGAACATCTAAAGCAAATGGAAGATTCCTTGAGGGAATCACTTGACCGCATTCATACACACAAGGTATGATATGTACTTCAGATTCATTTTGCATGACCAAATTGACATCACTAGTATAGGTCATGGGGGCCAAAAATGGGCCTGGTCGGTCCAAAACTCTTTTCTCCCAAAGTTTTTAATTAAGAATAGTAATCTAATTCTTAAAATATTTAATATGTTGTGTGCATAAAAAATACGTTTTGGTTGATCTTAACCTGTTTGGCCCGTTCCCTTTAGTTTTTTCCCTTGCCCATTTGACTCTTTAGAAGCTAAATTCAACCCGAATCGACTCATTCATATGTAAATGAGGCAGAATTGTCATCTCTAAATATTATTAAAGAATAAAAATCATCTTCAGGCAATTGATTTACTACACCATCTGAAGACCCTCTTATGCATATGAAGTTGTTCAGTTCGTTTTTGGTACTCCGTCACTAATAAGTTATACATGGATTTTGGCAGGACAATTTTGGACAACAAAAGCTTATGCCACTAGAATGCACAAGCCAGGTACTAAAACTTGGTGAAACTTTTTTTTGGGCAATAGAATATGCATTTAGGAGACATGATTTACAGAAATGTTGCATTACAGTTCCAAAATGGATTGCATATGCCTCTAATGATGGCCAATACTCAAGAGGATCAGACCCTACCATGGCTTCCAAGTAATGAAAATCAAAATTTGATGTTACCTGAGAAACAAAATTACATGCCTCACAGGTTAGTGGACTTTTAACCTGAACGTCTTGCCATATGTCTTGTTAATTTATTTTGCAAAGTTTATTAATTTATATCAACTTCTTCTACTAGCTATTCTCTCCCTCCCCCTGTTAAAGTAATAAAGAAGTAAAATGAAAAGGAAGCACTCTTTGACTTTGGAGCATCATTCAACTTTGTAAAAGAATTGAATTTGTTAAAACTCTGGGTTAATTAACTGTTATAGTTATGCACTTTCATTTCAGTGGATTCATACTAACTTCTATAAATTGTAGATAAACAATTAGTGTGTCAAATATGACTAACTTCAATACCAATCCAAATTTGTTTTTGGGGATAAGATGATTTAGGGCTTATGCATTAATAATATACTTTGGGCGCCCTTCGACCAGTTATCTTTTAAGCAAATTTACTTTTATTTACCCATTTGACCCATTACAGATAAAACATAACCCAAATCAAATCATGCATAAATGAACAGGTCAAAATTACTAATTATGTTATTGATGTTAAGTTGGTAACATTTGTATTGCAATACTTACACTAATACTCTCTTTTTCAAAGGAGATTTACTTTGGAGCTTTAATAAGTTTTTGGAGCATTATAATTCTTATGTTTTATTTACAGAGATGGTGAGTGTTCTGGGGTGTCCATTCCAAACTATTCTGGTTTATTTGGTGTTGGCAAACAGTTAGAGATGGATGTCTTGGGAAAAGTTGACCGTTCAAGGCAGGACGGTGGTTTGGCTGAACTATGTAGTACATCAAACTTGAGACCACAATTTAGTGACCAATTCCTGTTTCATCCATATGGTAATCTTAATTTTGCACAACCAAAAGAAATGAAGGCTGATACGTCAACGAGTTTGCAAGGATTTTTAGATTATTCATCAATGAGTTGCAACTTTGAGATGCCTAGACCCGTTTACAATGATAATATGTGTCATGGCTGGAACCCTGAACCCGGCCAATGTCCTCTTTCCATGATCGATGCAAACTCATATTCTCAACCCCAGGTAAGGCTTCAAATCATTTTGTTCATATAAAATTAGAGGTGCCAATTTTGACTTTAAGATAATAGGCTTTTGGGGCAACCCAACTTGGTTTAGCTAATAATTATTATTTAATCACTTCATTCAAAAAAATTTAAGATAATATATCTTTTGTAATCATATTTGACATACTTGTAAAAAAGTAAACAAGTTTAGACAACATGCATTTTGGGGCAACCCAACTTGTTTTGACCTGCACCAAATAATAGCGTTTCGAGCCATTAGCCCATTTTGCCACCTCTAATAAAAGTTGAGCAGTTATTTTGATACAGTGAGGTTATGGTTCCTAGCAGCTACACGATCATCTAATGACAAACAACCAAAGCTGAAGGATCATGTTCATTTCATACGACAACCTCTACTTGGAAAGTTTCACTCAGTTTCCTAAGGTTTATCATAGGTTGAGCAATGTTTTTCCTTTTTTTTCACATCATTCCACTAGTTAATATTATAGTTGTATAATATGAATTATAACATATTAATGCATCCTATAGTTTCTTTGATCTTTTCTTTTAAAATTGAAATGAGAATATATTTTTTAAGCTAATGAGACGTTGGACAATTAGTTCAAATAAATCATAGATTACCATCTCATATTCCCCTGTACATTAAAAACAAAGCTTGGATCTAGGGTCACAATTCATGCACTCATGGTTTACAAACAGAGCAAAACAACATACTTTCTTGAATTCTTCCCCTTTCTTTTTAGCTATAAGATCTTTAGTTTCCTGACAAAGTTTGGACAATAGTGTTATGCCATGGGTCTGACAGGTGCTGCAATAGGTTGTCAAATGGCCCTTTTCCTGTCACATTGTGCTGAACAATGAACCCCAAGAACGCCAACATCGCCAATCTCCCTGAAATTTGAACAATAAATTATTACTTATTGATTGATGTTAGTAAAGCAAAATTAAAGACCACAATTTCAATTCATTTATTTATAAAAATGGGTATATCTTGTTAATCGTGAAAAAAAGTTTTTTCATGTCAATCTAACCTTACCCGACCCGACTCAAACATGTTTTTATCTGTTATTCAACCCACCCGTTATTCCATCAACGACCAAATTGTATGTTTAAGTGTAAGATGGTAGATTTCTTTGTTTTATTACCATTGGCAAGCTCTTTCTCTTTGGCCTCAGCGGTTGGTGCGAAGTTGAGGGGATTGAATATTCCACCCGGGTACCCGACTTCATTAGGAGGCAAACTGTAGCTTTTAAAAATAGGATCTTGATTCACACTTCCTGGGTTCTTGATGTCTTGCCATCTTCTGATCTCAACATAGTGGAACAAAATGAACTCAATCACAAACAGAGTTGATGATGATGCAAAATATTCCGACTTCCCGGCGTCATACCACTTAGGGACATTGAGGATGCCTATGCTTGTGAAAACCTCCGGCAGTAACATTCCGGCGACACCTAACATGGCCCAACGCCCGTTTACAAGCTCTGCCTGAACGAACCACTTTAGGTTCTCGGGGTCTTCGGCTAATCCTAGTGGGTCAAACCCATTGTCACCTGGAAGACTAAAAAACAAAAGTGGTTCTTGGTTAACGGTTAGTTAATGACTTAATGCATTAAGGTGTTTGTACGGTACAAGTATTAATGCATATTTACCTTCCGTCGAGGTAACCGGGAGAGGCTAACCCTGGTAGCCATTGACCCTTTTTGGCTTCAATCTTGAAAGAAGCAGAGGAATAGGTGGTTGCAGGTTTGACAGATAGTTCTCTGTTTAACTTGCCTGATGACCCAGTTAGGAATCTGGTTCGGGAGGCACACGGCCTGAAAGCTGCAACCGGAGCTTGGGTGACGGCGGCCATGTTTTCCGGCGAAAGATGGATGAAGGTGAAGAGGTGGGTGTGTTGCAGAGCAGAGGTGAGATGAAAATCTATAATGTGTGTGCATCCTTTTGTAATATTGATTGCAGTAGTGATCTTGTGGTTGTGGTTTAAGGTGTGATGATTTATTAGATTTTGAGGAAATTGGCTGGAAACTGACCAATGAGAAGCAATAAGTTCTTATCCTTATCTGAGTTGTTATATCCATGAAATCTATTACATTGTTCTTGTTGTTCACAAGTGTCTTCGTGGACCCACTTATTGCCACCTCGGAAGATTTTTTCTTCTCTGGCTATTTGGGATCTTTGTAAGCCACTCACTGGATGACACGTGTATGAGCATAGAGTTTTATGTTAATTTATATACAAGGCAAGGCAAATACTCAAACAATACTTCGCGGTTTAAATTTGATATTGCTTGATTAAAATACGACACAACAAAATACGTAATTCGAGATGTTTGGATGAAGTGGTATGTAACTAATCATAGTGTCGTACATCTATCCGTGAGTAAAAAGAGTGTTTTCTGATAACTTTCGTCTAGAATAGAGTAAAATCTATGTTAGCGTAAACATTAATGCAATGTAACTAAAGATGTTATGTTAAATAGTTATGTTGTAATATACTATATATGCTTTTGATTTGCTATAACCCAATGGTGTTTTGTCTAGGAGTGGCTATATGATATTTAATTTCTGATCTTATGAATCAAATATATAACCACATAATTTTTTTTGAATATCAGAACACACTTCATAAACTAATCCTAGATCTATATCTTTTTTGTTCACTATGAGATTTGAGCCAATAACCTTGTGGGATACCTAAAAAACTAGATACTGCTAAGCTATAAGTTCTTTGATACATAAGAAAATTAATGGTTAACTATGATTAAGTCGCTAATATTTCTCTAGAGATGGAAAGTCTTTGACTTCAATGAATCTCAAAGTTCTTGTTTTGTCGAATTGGTGCTCTTTTAGAGGTATTTTCTTCTTGTTTAGGTTTTGTTAATTCCAATGTAATTTTGTTGATCAAGTGTCCCAATGTGTTCTCGTTACCTGCATGCCTTCACAATAGTGGTTCACAAGATCCTGTCTCGAGTCCCTAAAGAACATTAGGTCCTCATTCGATCCGCTTTATTTACGAACCAGTTGCGGTCCGGTTTCGGTTCGGATTTTTTGGGTTAGGTTAAGACCTTTTTTGAACGATTTTTTAACTTTTGGTTTGGATTTTTTCGTCTCGTTTCTTTCATGTTAATTTTTTTCGACAACTTATATATGTGTGTGTATGTATATATATTTGACCTACGGATGAAAGAAAAAACCGAAACCGGCAGGGAAAACCAGAAACTTATATACACGGGACAGGGAAAACCGATTATTTTTAACGGGGACGTGTTTAGTGATCCCCGCCCCGATACACAATAATTATTTAATCATAATTATATATATAGATAAAAATTAATTTTATATAGAAAGTATATATCTTTATACACTTTCATACAACCTAATTTTAATCGTTGTTTTTATTTAAATTGTTTGGTTTTGATATTTTGAATGCATTTAGATTCTTTAAGACTTTAGTTTCGGTTCGAATATGTTTGTAAAGCGTCTATACCGTAAAATAGATTTTCGACGGAATAAAAAATAATCTTAACGATGACGGGAATTACCGCGGTGAAAAATCACCATTTTACTTTAATTGGTATCTTCACGGTGAAATTTACCCGTTTAATCACCGGTGTACATTAAATTGACCTGACCATTATGGTTTTCGTTTGGATATTTTCCGATTCGGTTTAGACATTTTTTAGTTTGGTTTGTAGATTTGGAGTTTTTTTGTTCGTATTTTGGTATTAGTATTTTTCAACAATATATAAAAAAATGCAAATTATAAGATGTATAATTGTTAAAAAAAAGTAAACAATTAAATTATATGTAGTTTGAAAAAAAACAGTCAGATTATTGAAAATTCGAGTCGAAATTGTTTTACACTTGTACCAAAAAAGTTGCATATTATTGAAAATAACTAACATCATCTTCTAAATTAAAATTATGAATTGTTCGAAATAAACAAACATACAACATGTTGCAATACAAATACTGAAATGAAAAGTCGGGAGTGAAGTTTCAATAATTATAGTTATCGAAAGTATATCCATATTGGATGTTTTCGGTCGGGGACAAGACGTTAAATGAGATACTTGTTTGATCTCTAGGTTGAGTGTCCTCAATGAATTCTTTGCCGGCATTAGGGTGTTTTGTTTCGGTTACGGTGTTCATTGTTGTTAATAGCATCCCTTCATCCGGTTTGTCTCCTAAAATCTCCTCCTCCAATTAGGGCAAGTCTTCTTCAATATCCGCATTGTTTTGGATTCTCTCCATGAGATCAAAATAATCTTTAAGCATCACGGACATTTGCACTACCTCGTGCCTCAACATACACCATCCTGAGCTTAAAATCCTGCCACTAAGAGAAAAATAACATTCTAAAACTACGATACTTGTTTGACCATAAGTATGTCCCTAGTCATTACGACTAGGATCTTATATTGACCAATCTGTTCTCTTTCTTGCCACCATTTTAAAACATCAAAACTTGTAAGTTCTTCCCCCCCCCCCCCCCCCCCCCCGGGGTGGGGTTGCTATTCAAGAGCATAATCAAATCTTTTGTATCAAATCTTTTGTATATAAAAATATTTTTATTTTATTTTATTTAGATATATATATAAGTAATATCTGTTATACTTTAGCCTGTTATTGTTCATAAATAAGTTAAAAGATACTTAATATATTGAGATGTTGGTTTTCAGGTTAAAAGGACGGAAAACATAATACACCCACCACGCTGGCCTCCTTGACTTGATGACCATCATGCCACCACCACCAACACCACCACTCGGTGATGGTGTGGTCCTCCCTCCTTCACTACGCGGTTGTCACCCACTGCCCCCCACCTCCTTAATGACAGAAGAATAATATTTAGAGAAATATATACATTTGATGGAGACCATATATTTTATAAAAGTTTTGGGTTTAAAACGCAATCTCATCAACAATGTTGGTCTCTCTTCTTAACAAATAAAACTAATCACCTTAGCAAACACCTTCCTATTCACATACACTCTCTCTACCCCGCTTTAGGCACACGACCTTTGCCGAGGGTTAGCATTGAAATAAAAAACGATCTATCCAACTCTACATCAAACCTCTCTTGCACTCAAGCTCCCGAAATATGTTTAAACAAATGCTCTCCGGATTGAGTTAATTTAACAAAGATTTAATGACAATTCAAGCGGGATGGAATACGGTGATTATGCTATTTGCACACATGATGGTAATTTTCAGTTATTAACTCTTATTTAATGGAAAACAATCACAATATTCTATTTTACAAAGAAAAGTAGAAAAATATATACAACTTGAATAGACTTGAAACTAGTCTGTCTATGCTAGATATGAATAACACACTTCAAATCCTTACTCTCAACCTCCCTCTCTCTCTCCCGGGTAATGACACCCCTGTTACAGGGCATATGACCCTTGTCCAAGATTAGCACCGAAATAGAAAATTGACGATCTGACTCAACCCTGACCCCTCTCTTGCACTCAAGCTCCCAAAATATGGTTGAACAAAATATGTGTATTTTCTTCCCATATCTTACTCCAAAACGACTAACCAAACAGTTTTGTCTCGAACTCATAATCTTTAGAGTCAAGTCAGTTAGAAACTAGTTAAAGCCAACTGTTTTGTCTCGAACTCATAATCCTTGCTTATTATTTACTTGGGTCTTAGGTGATTGGTTTTATTTGTTATGAAGTTGATTTATACTTGGGACCAACTTTGTTCATTGATTGGGTTTAAAACATAAAACTTTTGTAGAATTATAGCAATAAAGTACCCAAGAATGAAATGGTGGTGCAATGGTGCATGGACAACAAAGCTACTAGCCCATTCATATGGTTGGGCTATCAAGTCTTTATCTTTGGGCTTCTACAATTGCCTTAAAGTCTGAAACTACCATAGATTGAGTTGTGGATTATGCGGTTGAACTGTGATGGTGACGCGATAATGTAATGAAAGTGATGACATAGAATTTATCATTTTGTTACTGAGATCGACATGAATGCATTACGAAGATTCGCTTCATCTCTTAGATAAGAAAACATTTAGCACTAATCTTCTTAAACAAGAACTACAAATCTCAGAATCCAGTCCTTGATGAAAAAATGAACAATATCAAACAAGTAGGGCTCATCCTCAAAATAAAAGATCAGCAAGCCCTCTTTTTTTTAAGAAAAAAAAACTTTGTACAACTTAAATGTCCACCAAACCAATCTGATGAACCAAGATTTCTTGGAATCGAGTCGAAAGTCCTCACGACAGAACATCTCCACGCAACGTTCTGCGAAGAAGCTGTTTTCATAACTCGACCCGTTTGTCAAATTAGCATCTAGAACCTATGCAAGAAGCAAATCATTAAGAATCAGATCATCCTCAGTTGACTTTAATGGCACATTATATGAAATTTGACCAATTGAAGCTAAAGCCAACAGCTCAGACTCCTCTAATCCTTTTGCTGGACCAAGATTACACCCATCTGGCATATGCTTTGACAATGCATCTTTGAATTTCTTGATCTGTAGGCATGAAAATCAAGATTAGACTATCTGAATAAGTTAGGTAAAAGTTAAAACATAGATCAATAATAACTAATTAGGGTAAATTATAAAATCAAGATTAGACTATCTGGAAAACTTTTTGTTTAATACTTTTTTAATTTTACCAGATTATTAATTAATTAATTATATTTAATATGACTAGACAAAATTATTTTTAAACCGAAAATTCAAAAAAAAAAAAAAACATTCAGATCAATTCAAGAGGTTATAGGCTCTTGAATTCTTCGTGGCGACTTTTGCGAGTGATCCATTTGACCTATTCTACTGGGTACTTTTATCCATAAATGGATAACATATATATATCCTGATAAGATAAATTAAATAAAATAATTATATGTCAGCAATAAGTGGATATCATATATGCATCATTTCACCATTAATAAAATACATAAAAAATCACTTATGCTATGCTGCTAACATTACTCAAATTAGATGTTATTGAATATTTCTGAATAAAATAGAACACAAATGAAACAGCTTCAAAATTGATATAGAAATCAAAATAGATAAACTTACAGTTGCAATGGTGCAGCTAAAGCTGCAAATCTTGCCTTCATGACCTCTGTAGAATCTGGAAAAGGGCAGAACATGAACATGGAGGGCTTGACACATAGGTCTGAGTTCTTCATAATTTACTTGAAGGAAAATTGCATTAGGGTTTGACTCAGCCAGTTGACAGATCTGTTTACAAACCCAAAAAAAACATGAATTAATTAAAATTTTACAAAATCTGAGGTAAAAGAAAAAAATAAAACAGAACAAAAGCTGGGAATCTCATAAAGTTCATACCTTGGGGTGTAAAGCTTTACAACCACCACAACCAGGTGAATAAAATTCCACAACCACCAATCTTTCCCCTGAATTTGATAGTGTATTCACCAATTCTTGGGCAGAATTGATCTCAATCATGTTGGGTTTAAGTGTTTTCTCCCACCATCTCATGGATTTGCTCACACAAATTGATGCATGTGCCTGCAGTCATTAAAATAAATAAATTAAAATTAGGTTTAATCCAAACCCTGCCAAAGAAAAAATGTAAAAAAATTCATAATTTTGAACATACATGAACAGGGGTTTTGGCATTCCAAGAATTTGAAGTTAAACCCTTGTGATCTGACAAAAGTTGAGATCTTTTGCTCAAATCAGAGGAAATAATCGGAGAAAGAGACCCATTTGAATCGATTAGGGTTTCTTTATAAGAGGTGAAATAACCAGGCAAAATAGTGGGATTTAATGAGGAAGCCATAGGAGAGATGTTCTTGATCTTAAAGAAACCACCAGAAACCCCTTTTTGGTTCTATGATTTGAAGCAAGACAATAGACAAATGAGGATTTACAAACTCCAAATAACAAGAATCCAAAGAACATCACTTGATGATATTGATGTTAAGAAATGCAAGATCAAGAAAACCCACAAAAATGGTTTCTTTATTGGGTGATGAGAGAGAAATATGGATGAAGATTTGGAGAGATGAAAAAGTAATTGAGTTGTGGGATCTCTTTTTGAAGTTTTATATGTTTTGGGTTTTCATTTTCTTTTAAATCAACTTTATCCACTCACCAAATTAATGTGTAGCCATAGATGATGAGTAACAAAAGTTCATGATTTCGAAATCAAAAAATATTTATGTATTTTTTTTTTAAATTAAAAAATCTCTAACGTTCAAATGTTTTAGACTAAAATTATATAATATTAAGAAGTTATTTATTTTGTTTAATTTGAGACACCTTTTTGGGTTTATCTCCATGAAAACATTTCTTTGAGTTTATCGTTATGGAGATGCTCTTACTCTTTTAAAAAAAAGTCACCCTAGCGACACTTTTCGATCTCTAGGTTTTACATCCTATCATATGAAGAATGTTCAATATAGTTCATACTTAATTCATAGTCCTAAGGGACTAATTTTAGCTTTTGAATCAATGACATCAATGATCCAGATTGCATTTTAAAAATTTGGACGGAGTGTCATTTTCATAATTCACAAGTGATGCTTTTACAAATCACATGTGATCGTATACTGAATCACCTGTGATTGTTTACTGAATCACATATGATTTAATATTAAAATTTTAGGACTATATTTATTACACAGACTTTATTTAACACAACTTTCTATCGTCTTGGAGACACCTTTAAGAGACAAATACTTAGCAAAGCAATAAATATCTTTTTAGAATCACTCAAGGTGAATATCTAAGTTAATTATGATATAGATGTGTCACATTATCATTAATTTTTTTGGTCTGACTGATTTATAAATTAATTTTAGGTCTTGTACCTAACTAATAAGCATTATCTTTATAGATTAATTTTAGGTGTTCTATCTTACTAATAAGCATTATTGTAAAAATTAAGAGTTCACTAAAAATAAATTTCTAATAAAATGTGAGGTACACTTTTTTTACACGTTTACATCATTAGTTCTTCTTCATCTTTCAACTTATTTAGCGTTGTACTACCTTTTGATTTAAAAATGTTTATGTGTGCGTGAGAGATAGAGCGAGAGAGAAGTCTTGCGCACTAATATACCGTTTGCTCTACACCGATTCTTAGATCTATTTATTATTATATTTGACAAATAAATTTATTTTTGTAAGTACACTCTGTTTAGATTTACATCAGTGTTTTTATATCTTGCAAGCATGCTGAAAAAATTATTTCAAATGAAATGTGATTTAAAGTATTATAAAACAATAAAATAATGTGAATAAATTCACAATGAAAATTGATAGAATTGGGAAAAAAAGATTTAATAGAAAGATTAAACCATCAACCTGATCTGTTATGCTTGTAGGTTTTTATAATTGAAAACTTTTATTTTAGAATAATAAGCTTTAAAGTAAAAGTTTTTTAGATGATAAAAAAAAACTTTTAATATGTAAAATCACAGTTAATGATATATCTATAAATTTTTATTTACATTTTTAGTTTTTTAATTATATTCTTGGGTTTAGTTCACCAAAATATATTCAAGTTATCATGTTTTGCTATTGTATGTATTGAACTTAAAAAAAATTATTGTGTGTATCAAACTTTTTATTTGTCGCTATTGTATGTATTAAACTTTCTATTGTATGTACTAAACTTGTAAATTTTTTACTTTTTTATGTAATCAAAATACATACAATAGCAACAAATTAAAATTTTAATACACATAATAGAAACTTTTAACGTTGGATACACACAATAATAAAATGTGACAACTTTGATACATTTTAATGAATTACAGGTTAGTTTCTCAAATATCTTTATAGAAATAAAAAAAATTAAATTTTAGATTTATTTAAAAAGTTTATGTTATTAACTATTTTTAGTAAACACATCCAGATTTTTATTTGCAAACTAATTTTGATTTGTTAGCATTTTTCCTACTTTAAAAAAAAAAACTTTTTAGATTAAATAATTGGGAATGGATGAGATAGCTGAGTCGATATAACGTGTCCTATATATTTAAGTATATATTTAGCATTACCAGCACGTTCCCTGTCAAATTATTAGATTCTCATTTATAATTACTAAGGTTTTGTCACCGTAATGCGGTGGTGATAGTAAGCGGTGTTTGGTTGGGAAATTTTAGAAGGTAAGTAATAATATTGCTTGTTTAAGTGAAATATAATTAATCATTACCTATTAATGGGTAATGAATCATTTCCTAATAAATTGGGGGTAATAAATTCAGGGTAATAGATTTAAATATGTGCGTGTCCCCACCAATCACTACCACTATCACCAACCACCACCAATACCGCTACCACCACTCTCTGGTGCCACCACCAACTGTCGCCGCTGCCATCACTCCCGCCACCACCAGCTGCAACCACTACACCATCATATATAACTCGTCACATAATCACCACTACCACCACCAATATCGCTACCACCACTCTTGGGCGCCACCACTTCCTCCGCCGCCGCCACTTACCACAACCACTACATCAAACGTAACTCGTCACACAATCACCACCGCCACCACTACACTCTACCACCATCATAAACCACTGCTGCAGTCACCACCACCATTACACTCTACCACCATCATAGACTGCTGCCACTACCGCCGTCCCTGAAGCCGCTACTTCCACCTCCAGTCGTCACCTCTATTGACTACCAGAACCGCCTGTCGCAATCACCGTCGTCATCAACTACCACCCGCCGTCACTAATTGACATTAATCGATGCATCAACCAACATCGTCCACTAACACACTTACTATTGCAACTAACAACTAACATCGTCCACTAACCACCGATTATCAGCACTAACGGTTGTTGTCACCATCATCCACTAACACACTTACTATTGCAACTAACAACCATCATCACTATCAACTACTGCCACCGCCATCAACCTATACAACACACAAACATATATATATATATGAGTTGTGTTCAATAAAGTCCATTTAAAAAACATAGTCCTGAAATTTTAATATTCAATCACAT
>JAUEJL010083338.1:0-15027 GCA_032274825.1 Drosophyllum lusitanicum
GAAGTGAATATAGCTCATACATGTCAATTATGACCCGTTAGAAGTGAATATAGCTCATACATGTCAATTATGACCCGTTAGAAGCGAATATAGCTCATACATGTCAATGGTGTCGACAAGAGTTTCTACGTTGTGTTCTCAATCGACTTGGGGGAGAACAGTTAGCTAAGGGTTTAGGCAGTAGTAGGTAAACTTAGATTAGGTTAGGGATAAAAACAATTATGTTTAACAAGAATATGGATTTAATCAAATATTAGAGATAGTTTAGGGATTAAAATATTTATTAAAATAGTTTAAGGATTAAACCATTTTAAAGTGTAAAGTTTAGGGGTTAAAAAATATTTTACCCTTTTTAATAATAAAATATTTCTCATCGGGAATGTCTCATTCATACATATAGAAATTTTTTAAGCTTTCACCAGTCACTTCTAGACTTGTTGCTGCAGGAAACACTTTGATATAAATATTACTATTTTGGTTGTTGATTAGTCAATTACCTACATGTAGTGGGATAATTTGGAAAATTGTACATAAATTTATGGTTCATGTAATGCTTGATTTGTCTTCATAAATATCTTTTCTAATAGAGATTTCAGGTTTTGGTAAATAATTGAAGCTAACAATGTTTTATGTAACCAACAGCTCATCAAGGAAAACAAAATCGATCTTACAAGCATCCCTGTCATGAGACTAAGTGAGGCCGAACAAGTGAATTTCAAAGCTGTAACAACTGCGGTTAAGAAAGCAGTAAGACTACAGCGAGCAATCCAAGCAAAAGACGGACACTGGCCCGCTGAAAATGCTGGTCCTATGTTTTTCACCCCTCCACTTGTAAGTGTAATGTGTAAAACAAAGATAATATAAGTTATCTACTTGATTAAATTTTAATCTTGTGATTCATCCTGTCCAAGTACAAGTGTGTTTGAAAATTTCAGTTAATACAATATGCAGCTGCTTCTTTTCATATTTCCGAATTTATAACATGACCTTGTTTGTGTCACCAAGGTGCAACAAACAAGAATCATATTGCCAAATATTTAAAATGTATATATGTCCATATTCACTGATAAACTGTAAGAATATAATCTCTCCTTTCATTTCAGGTAATTGCCTTATACATCAGTGGTACCATTAACACGGTCCTGAGCGAAGAACATAAGAAAGAGATGATACGGTACTTCTACAATCATCAAGTATGTACTAAAATCCCTCTTACTGCATTTTTTGCCCCACCAGAAACGAGACCCTTTTAGTTTAAGAAAAAGTTCGGTTTCTGGAAGTACCAAAAGAAAAATTAAGATCTTAAACTTGTCTTCTTTGTTTAAGACTTAAACGTTTTGGTTTCACGATTTTTTTAGGATATTGGGTTTTAGTTATTTTGTATTTTTTGTACCGCTAAGATTTTATATTAAATTCAATCTAGCAAGAAGATATGTATCAACATAGGACTCTGCCTACCCCTCTACTGGATTTCAACACCAATAAAACCAATTTAAGTTACAGTTACAGTATCAAATTTCTACCTGAAGGTTTGAAATGCTGTCGAGTTAACGGCTCATGGTGAATAAGATAGAGACGACACCATAAAAACCAAATAGTTTCCCGATGTCAAGATTGACAAAATCATCCTTATGTCAACCCCTCCCTGAGTATCTCCCTGATCTGTCTTTCAGAATGACTCCGGAGTATATCAAATTTTTTTTATTCTATCAAATGTAAAATTGATTTAATTTCCATAACATTTACCAACACCACATCATACCTCTATGGGCAGATGAAGAAGTTGCAAATACAGTAAAATTTACTTAATTACTTTAGAACCAAAATCTTTAAAACTTGTTCTATCGATTGTTGGTTGACACACAAGATTTTTAATGGCATCTTGTGCATTTTTGTTGGAACAAAAAAGAAGAGGGAAACACAGAGAAATTACTATCTGAAATGGTGTATTATTTCCACACACAAACCTGATATACATACATGTATTTATAGGGCACCAAGAGACACAAATAATGGGATAGGTCTTACTAGTGCCTGTTTGATGGGACTTGACTGCCAGAAAAATCAGTGTCCCCCCCCCCCCTACCAACATAACCCTTGATAAAGAACTACCCACCAACTATAACTCCTGAACTAATTTAACAATTTAACTGTCTCGAAATGTTACAACTATTACAGACATACTCATAAGTTGTTCATACAACAACATAATTAATCTGGCTTAAATTCCAATAATTTTGAGTCGATATATAGGGATTTTGTTTCTTTGAATTGGCTAATTGGAATTGGGTATGAGGCCCAAAACCCATGTAGGCTGTAGCTAATCTGGGTGTCTATTTCAGATTGATTTGGGTTCTACTGTAATATTGTTGAGGATGAGAGCAAAGACAGAAAAGAACAACCTAAAGGATAGAAAAATATATACAGGGAAGATTTTTGTGTTCCTTATATTTTCCCATATCAAATACAAAGAAGATAATGTAGAATCCTATAGTTTCCATGAATATTTCATTATACATACACAATATATACAAGAATACAAGCCTTGGGCTCGGACCAAAGATGGACCGAGTACTAAACTAAGATTTACATACAATTATACATTAATACTGCCCCGTAGTTTGAGGGGGGATAGCATACTCAAACTAGGATGGCAATTATTGACACGTTACGAATGTGACACATAAATAAATGGGTCGTGTTAGGGTTGGGGAGCGGGTTCACGGTTTACCCGCCAACCCGTATAATTTTTATGATATTTTTTATTTTTCTATTTACCTTTTGTTACTTCGTTGTTTTGAGACCATCAAGAGTAGACACTATCGAATCATAAATTTTCATCACTTGTAGCTAAATATTTTGGTAGGGTTGAACTTTATTTGGCATTTTGCATTTAGATTATATATTTTGACAAACAAAGGACAAAATTTAGTAAACTAGACTCATTGACCCGCAAACCCGTTTATGACCCGCGAACCCGAACCCGACACGATTGCCACCCCTGTGTGTCTCAAACTAGATCTAGTATCAATAAATAAGGGTGAAGGAAGTCCCTTTATGAAAATATCGGCGTATTGTGTAGAAGACAAGACATATAGAACGTGGACTTGACCTATAGCAACCTTTTTTCTAACAAAATGAATATCGAGCTCTATATGTTTTGTGCGCCGATGTTGAACCGGATTATGAGACATATAGATACCACTGACATTATCACACTAAACGATGGTGGCATGTGTCAGCGGCACAGAAAGCTCTCGAAGAAGGTTGCAAATCTAAACAACTTTCAGCTACAACATTTGCGACTCCTCTATATTTAGCCTCGGCACTCAATCTCAAAATAATATGCTAGACGAGATTGTCATGGAGATATATGCAATATCCTAATGTTGATCGACGACTGGTGGGGCACCCAATCCAATCAGCATCAGAGTACGCAACAAAATCGGATGTTGGAATTCGATAAAGTTGTAGTCTTAGAATAGTATCTCTCAAGTAACGTATGTGCATTCATATGGGGCTCCCATGGGTCATGTATGAATAACCGCATATGTGATATCAGGTTGGGTAAATGTAAGGTATTGTAACGCCCTTGCTAGCGCCTACGGTATAAATGTAAGGTCATGGAAAATTCTGCGTTTAATTGAGAAATGATTTTTCGTAAGGAGTGCATCAAAAGATATAGTAAGAAGGATGCCATCCACGTAAAGTAATAAGTAAGCAAAAAAATCACCCCTAATAAAGATAAACAAGGACGAGTCACATTTGCTTTGGTTGTAAAAATAAACAAGTAGACTGATGTCGCTTGAAAAACGATGATACCAAGCCTGTGGTATATGTTTCAATCCATATAAAGCCTTTTTGAGATGAGGTACATGATTAGGTCTATCGGGTCATGAAAACCTGGTGTTTGGTGCATGTACACCGTTTCATGAAGATGGTCATGTAAGAATGCATTTTTGACATCTACCTGGAGAATAGGCCATGCTCGAGAAATGACCAAACTAAGTATTGTCTGAATAGTTGTTGACTTGACAACCAGGTTGAATGTTTCATCATAGTCTACACCTCGTTGTTGATTTTTACCATTGGCTACTAACCAAGCCTTGTATCGATCAAGAGTTCAATCTACATTGTACTTCTTCCCAAAAAACCATAGACCTGACAACATCACATTAGATGGTCAAGGTCATACCTCCCAAGAACCGTAGTAATAAGAGCATTATATTCATCTTGCATAGCTTTCGTCCAATTAGGGTCGTCCAAGGCCCGAATGTATGATCGTGGAATGGGGGACTCAATAGTAGTGTGTAGGTTTAATTTTTGAATTGGTTTGGAAATTCCGCTTTAGCACGGGTCCCTATGCGATAAGTAGACTGAGGTGGGGATGGGGGTGGGGGTGGGGTTGGGGGAGGAGGGTAAGGGGTTGACGGATTAGGGATAGCGTGGGGAGTAGGTGATGGTGTTTTGAGAAGTTGACGAGCAATCGGAGAAGGTGAATACAAGTCGTAGAGAAAGGTATAGGACAGTGGGGAGGAAGGTTTCATGGAAGCAAAGGGAACACGGATTCATCAAAGACAACATGTCAGCAGAAAATGATTAGCTCAAAACTCCGATCCTAGCTTATGTAATTCTCTTGTAATTCTCATTTCTTGTTTTAGCTGGCCTCTATAACCTCTCTAGAGTGACCATAATAAAATTCATGCAGTTAAAAAAAATAAACATGGACAAAAAGACAATTAGTCTAACAGAAGTCCTAATCTTAGTTCTGTGTTTGGTACTCCATTTTGGTGTTGTAATTGTTGATCTACTATTCAGAGGGTACCAAGACATTTTGGTATTTTGTTAGTACATACCTTCATAGTTAGTTAAACTATGTTTTCATTTTGACAAAATATTCATTTGTTTCTCGGTTTTGCTTGAAACAGAAGAGGTTCGGTACTCCCTATATGGTTAAAGAAGAAAATTAAACACTTAAATGTACTGATGCACATGTATAGTAGGGTTCTTTGTGATTTGATATCGAAAAGAAAATTCTATAATCTATACTTTCCAGTAAAATATGTGGAGTTGTCTTTACGTTTTATTTAGAATATTTTGTTTGATCAACAGAGATAAAAACAAAGCTATATATATATATATATATATATATATGATAATTCAAGCTGTCATATAACTGCAGAATGAAGACGGGGGATGGGGATTTTACATTGAGGGTCACAGCACGATGATTGGATCTGCATTGAGTTATGTAGCCTTACGGATACTAGGAGAGGGAGAAGATGACGGAGATGGTGCAATTGCAAGAGGTCGCAAGTGGATACTTGATCATGGAGGTGCAACCTCTATTCCCTCTTGGGGAAAGGTTTATCTTTCGGTAATTATTATTTCCATATAAAATTTAAAAGATATGCGGTTGTACTAGATATCCAGAAAAACAAAACTATATGCATTTGAGATACTGATAGAATTATATGTGTTTCTACCACATGCCTACTAGTTAAGAACAAAAGAAAACTAAGGAGTCAAGAGATTAGAGAAAGTTCTATTGTGGAAAAACTTGACTATGAATTTCCAAATTTATCATGAACTTCTGCCTAAGATTGTTGATTTTCTGTAATTGTAATTTCAACATTTACATATGTAGGTACTTGGAGTGTATGAATGGGAGGGCTGCAATCCATTGCCACCTGAATTCTGGCTTTTCCCATCTGCATTTCCTTTTCATCCTGGTAACTATCTATTTTCAAACTGGTAACTAATAGGCACTTAAAATAAAACAGTTTGATATGGTATTAAAAATTCTCCTTAGTATCTTATCCTTATGGTTTATACAGCTGAGATGTGGTGCTACTGTCGGACAACCTACATGCCCATGTCATATTTATATGGGAAAAGAATCCAAGGACCAATAACGAAACTTGTTTCATCATTACGAAAAGAAATTCATACCACACCTTTTGAGGATATTAATTGGAATAAACAGAGGAATAACTGTTGCAAGGTTGGTGCTGTTCTAGTTACCTTTAAATCCTAGATATCCAGGTGAATTCTTGCTATATGCCAATGGATTCACCCGTTAAACAAGAAATAATTTGATCTGAAGGTCTTTATCTAAGATAACAATTTCCAAAGAATTTGTTTCTCATTGATTTTTGCCGGCATGTATTTCTTGGTGATGGATAAATTAAATCTACAGAAGTGCAGAAACATAAAATTTGCACCATCTTTTTGAAGTGAGGGTGAAAATGTTCTGTTTGCAGGAGGATTTCTTTTATCCACACTCATTCCTTCAAGATGCATTGTGGCATAGCCTTCACTATGTTAGCGAGCCAGTTCTTAAATATTGGCCATTCTCTAAATTACGAAACAGATCTCTTGACAGAGTTGTTGAACTAATGCGCTATGAATCAGAAGAGACTAGATACATGACCATAGGGTGTGTTGAAAAAGTAAGCTACCTAGTCATTTAAAAAGCAAAAACTATTATGTAAAGGGATATGCTATCTTAAAATCATAACTGAAATTTCTGCTTCTGGATAGAGTCTACAAATGATGTGTTGG
Source organism: Drosophyllum lusitanicum (assembly GCA_032274825.1). NCBI lineage: Eukaryota > Viridiplantae > Streptophyta > Magnoliopsida > Caryophyllales > Drosophyllaceae > Drosophyllum > Drosophyllum lusitanicum. The sequence continues at coordinate 6,565 of JAUEJL010083338.1, forward strand.
TGGGCAGAGAATCCTAACGGTGATGAGTTCAAATATCACCTTGCCAGAGTACCTGACTACTTATGGATTGCAGAAGATGGAATGACAATGCATAGTTTTGGTAGTCAAGTGTGGGATTGCGCTCTCGCAAGCCAAGCAATTATTGCAAGTAATATGTCTGAGGAATATGGCGATTGTCTAAAAAAGGCACGCTTCTACTTGAGAGAATCGCAGGTTGTGTCTTAGAACATGAACAACCTCCTCATTCAATTCAAATTCTAATTTGTTTCCTAATTATGTTACTAAACTATATGCAGGTCAAAGAAAATCCTTCAGGAAATTTCATTCAAATGTGCCGACAGTTCACTAAAGGATCATGGACCTTCTCGGATCAAGATCACGGGTGGACTGTCTCAGATTGCACAGCAGAGGCATTAAGGGTAGATATAATTATAATTGGAGCTTTTTATATATACATACAGGTTCTGTTGATATAATAAATGACCATTTATCTCATTCTATAGTGTCTACTATTATTATCACACATGCCCAAAGAAATAGCTGGAGATAAAGATAAACCTGCCAGACTTTATGAAGCAGTGAATGTTCTTCTTTACATGCAAGTAAGATACATTATATAATGCTTTCCTTGGAACAATATCTAATAAAGTTTCAGGTGTGCATGTAACATCAAAATTTTAGAACATTAATGATTTCTAGCTTCAGAAAAATAAAATTCAGGTTTATCGGTTATCGATTGCCAAAGCACATGTTAAGATTGACAAATTCATTCCCTTATCTTATCATTCAGAGTCCAATAAGTGGAGGATTTGCGGTATGGGAGCCACCGATTCCAAAACCCTTTTTACAGCTTCTTAATCCTTCAGAGATTTTTGCAGACATTGTTGTTGAGAAAGAGTAAATCCTCTAACACTTTCTGTAATGCCCCCTTATCATTAGGGACTGAATAACAATTATCTCTAAGACAAATGTTGCATAAAGAAATAACTAAATGGAAGAAAATAACGAATACTAACATATATCCTTGGATGAATTAGGCATGTGGAAACCACAGCATCCATTATTGGAGCTCTGGTAGAATTCACCCGTCTCCACCCAATACACAGAAAAGAAGAGATAGGACTTTCGATTTCAAACGGAATATGCTATCTTGAGGAAACACAATTGCGTGATGGTTCCTGGTAAGCAATTATGATTTCTGGTTATATATGGAAACTATTCTGCTCAAAGGACGAAATCTGGGACGTGTATTTGATACAAAGAAACAGTCAATTTGTAGATATTGAATTCTTTTCTAGGCAGACATGCTAGATATGCACTTTATAGACTCTTAGGCCTTGTTTGTTTTTCATATAAGCACTTATTCACTTAAAACATCTGCGGAGAGGCAGCCATTTCAGATTAGTCAGTGTGTTTAGGATGCTTGGAAGATCTTATTTCCACTTATTTTAGAAGTGGTAAAATATCACTTCGCAAGAAGTCACATCTTCTCCTGCAGACATAATGTAAGGCGTAAGACAGTTAATTTACCTCTTCTAAAACAAACACCACCATAGTTACTCTCTTAGTCACTCTTCTGCCTTGTGCACGAGGTTCTTTTTATCTCTTTAATTTTGTGCTTTCTTAAACTTGATAGGTATGGCTACTGGGGAGTATGCTTCATATATGGAACATTCTTTGCCTTAAGGGGTTTAAGTTCTGCTGGAAAAACTTATGCGAACAATGAAGCAGTCCGTAAAGGTGTCAAATTTTTACTTTCGATACAGAATGAAGAAGGGGGTTGGGGAGAAAGCCACATATCATGCCCAACTGAGGTCGGCTTTTTCTACTTGTGAAAAATATCTATGTAACCTCTTAAGTAACACCTTAAAAGAAAACCGGTTCCTGAAGCTGTCTCTTCTTTCTGTTTCTATTCCTTATCAAGATATATACACCGTTGGATGGAAACCGAACAAACTTGGTGCAAACATCATGGGCTATGCTTGGTCTTATGTTTGGCGGACAAGTTAGTATCCATGTTTCTTTCTTTCAAAGTTTCGTTAAAAACATAAAATCAGTGGCTTACGTGTTTAAGCGACTAGGTGGAGAGAGATCAAGAGCCATTACATAAAGCTGCAAAGCTGTTGATTAACGCTCAAATGGATAACGGAGATTTTCCTCAGCAGGTAACCATGTAGTTGAAATCAAACAATTAAAAACCATTTAACTTTATATACATTCTAAAAATAGATGTTTTTAGGTGATAGTTTGTTTTGAGCATCATAAAAACTACTCTGACTTCCTTTTCTGGCATATGTTGAAACCAATAACATGAGCACCTTAAAAAAATAAATTTCAAACACCTTTGTATGTTTTGATATATTTTCTGGACCTCCCATTTATACACAGGAAATTACGGGAGTCTACATGAAGAATTGCCTGCTGCTATATGCACAATACCGGAATATTTTTCCACTGTGGGCACTCGGGGAATACCGTAAACGTGTTTGGTAGGATATTATAAAAATCATTTATCATCACAGTGATGGTGGGATCTCATGCTATTATGATAAAGATGGGCAAATGGTAAGCATATATATAGGTTTGTTAGAATTTATGAATAAGCTGCAAAAAAGAACCCACTCAAGAAACTGTAAATCCTTGCAGCCACATGGCTATCCTTGTTCAAACAAGTGAGTTATGTTAATGTTCCTAGTATACCAAATATATATTAGTGGATCTATTTTGTATAGATTAAGACTGCGTCATTATAGTTAGAACCGTTTCATCATAGTTAAGGTTTGGCTCATTTTGTTGTAACTCTAGGTCCTTATTGTATGTATGTATTAGAATTTTATGGTATCAAAGACAGTGGCTTTCTTTCTCTTTATATTTGTCAGCCACACGCCCTCCTCTCGATCTCTCTCTCTCTTTAAAATCTCTCGTCTCTAGCATGCTCCTTTAGCTCTAAGTATCTCATTTCTCCAGTGATTCAACGCACACTACCACTATAAGAAAAAGAGTCTTAGTGACAAAAGTTTACCCATAGTGACAAGAAAAACAATTTGTCACTGATATTTCACCATTTAATTACGACACTAGTAGGTTGTTACTAACTGGTCGCTAGCATGTGGAGCATTTTCGAAATAGTTTAGTCTTAGACCATCGGTAGCACTCACCTCTCATCTTTCTCAACCCGAATGCTACATCAGCGCCACATCATTTTTTCTTCTTTTTTCTCTCTTACTCGAAACCCAAGTATAACCTAACCCAAACAACTCAAATATTTTTCATCCTCTTACTCACACTTACACAACAACAAAAAAAGGAAAGCAACAACGCTATGGGGAAACCGAAGGCTAACCCGAAAGAGGGGGGGGGGGGGGCGTACACAACAAAAAAGATATCGATTATCCACACTTTTTTATCAATATTATTACACTTAAAACAATGAAGAATTACAATTAAACGTGAAAAAATTGGGTGTTACTAATTTCAACCAAATCTTTACATTTGAAAGTGTGAAAATTGGAGTCAAAAATTACATTTACTAGTGTGGATAAATTATTTAACTTTTCACACTTCTAAGCAACCCAACAAACCCGAGAAGCTACTCGAAACATTCGGGAGATCCATTACGTATGGCCTTAGTGATGATTGTAACATTAGTCAGTTATTAGTGATAGAAACTTTTTGGTCATCATGTTAATCATTTGATAAAGAAAGAACGATCAAAAATGCAATTATTATTATTATAATTAAGTACTCATTGAATTATTATTTATTAGTATTCTCAAGTTTTAAATTAAATAATAATTAGATGACAGTAAAAAGTAAAGAAAACATAAACGATGAAAATTTATGATTTTATTAATACTTTTGGGTTTTTATTTTAAACGGCAAACAAACACTAGAAAGAAAAGTAAAAGCAAAAGCATGTGAAACTTTGTGTTTATAAATAAGAAAGGCGGGAGAAACTATAGTTTTGTAATACATGATATATTCATATATACTTAGGGGGTTCCTTTCAGAATCAGTTTTATTGCGAGTATCGCGAGAATCATTTGTAGTCATTAATAATAATTAATAAAAAGTTAATATTAGTTGTGGCAAAATATGTAATTAATTAAAAACATATATGTTATTTTCACTTTCCAAAAATGTTGGAGAGGTATTTTAGGCAAATTGTCTAAATAAATGGACGACCATTTACCCTCACTTTCTTAAAACTAAAATATCTATCAAACGTAAAGGTATTAAAATACGAAAATTATACCAAATTAACGAGAAAAATATGCTCTTTAATATGACATCCATATAGCTATACATTTTCAAAGAACAAAATTTCGCTTTTGCCGGGTTTTTTTTCCTAACACAGCATGAGATGTGTGCACATGTGCACATAAAACTCGATTATTTAAGCATAGGTGCATATGTGCACCACCTATTCATACTGCATAGGTACGTCTGGGTGCATATATACACCATGCACGTGTGCATCTCGTGAAGATATGCATATGCATATATAAACCATGCATAGGTATAGATTTTTGAACATGTGTAAGTAAAACTAAATTTTCTTTTCCAGTACAAATTTGTGCATATGTGCACATACACATGTACACCTTTATATGCATATATACAACTCAAAGTTGGTTGGGTCAAACTCAACATTAGCAAGTACCCATTAATTATCCTACTACATATTATTGTAATTTACATATTAACAAACATCATAACAAAATCACCTACTTGCATCATTACACTAAACACGAGAGATAATAAACAGAACAATACAAATTTTCATTTGTTTCTTTCACATATTACTATAAATTTTAAAATTTGGTGTTTGTAAATAAAAGTAAATCAATCAATTAAAAAAGTGACCTTTTTAGATTCTTTTGGTTATTCTATTTGTCAAAATGAAAACCATTCTCCTCGTGGATCTCCAACAAAAATGTAAATGACTTTGATTATAAATAGAGAAGGAAGTAAAGAAAAAAAAGCATAAAAATTAAAAAAGAAATTAAAAAACGGTGTTACATAAAAAAAATAGCCACAACTTGTAAAAACAAGAAAACCAAGTTAATGATTAAAAATGGGCACTATGAGTTATAATTATTTTAATTGACAATTCTGCCCTTTTGACATAATTAAGGTTATCTAAAACATTATTTAAATTGATTGGTCTAAATTAGTTCTCGCGGCACTCGCAATAAAATTGGATTTCAAATGATCTTCTCTCTCTCTCAGCAGTGGTTCATGCGAAAAGTATTTATTTTGCGAAACTGTGAGAAGCATTTACAACCATCAGATGATTTAGTCAAAAGCTAAGATGAGGTATGGTACTTTTGTAATCAAGTTAAACCTCTAAGAGTATTTATTTAAATTAAAAGTGGCAAAAAATGCCATTTTATCAAATCCTAAAATATTACCCTATTTAAATTTATTCACCGTTCCATCACCCTACCCCTTCTCCTTTTCTCTCTCTCTCTCTCTATGACAAATCCCCACCTCCTCCCCTTCTTCTTTCTTTTAACTTATTACCACCGCCGCCCTGACACACATCTACCATCTTCGAGCACCGCCAATCAAATTCGTCTCTCTAGTCACTCATCACTCTCCATGGCCGAGGAAGACCACCACCATATATTGATGTACCATGGAACCGGTGATTTGAAGTGTATGGGCAAGTGATGTGATCGATTTCTTCGTTGTGCCTTTCTATTTTTAAAGGGGGTGTTGGTTCAAACTGTTGAGTTTCTTCCATCATAGTAGTCGATTGCAAAAACCACCGGCATTTGCTCGTAACCGCCATGTGCATCCTCTTCATCTACTCGTAACCAACATATGCTCGTAACGTCGTATGAATCTTCGCCGATTGCAAACACCAACAAGATCTACCCGTAACCAACAGCTTCTGCTCGTAACTGACTTATGGATCCATTTGTAGTCACATCATTTTCTCGCTGCTGCCATGTGCATCCTTTTTCATCATCGCTGAGTGAAACGATATGATTCTAATTTTTTTGTTAATAAAATTATGTTTGAGGTTTTAATATGAGTTTATTGTTTTGCAGGATAAAGTGTGTTTGTGGGTAATTTGTCTATCTTTTTGTTAATGGTTCTAAAATTATGTTTTTGTTCATCGGATCACAATCCTTAATTATGTTTTTTATTAAACAATGATCGGTTGTTTGTTGTTGTTTATGGTTTGTTCATCAAGTTTTTGCGGTTGTATTTTGTTGTTTATGGGTTGTTATATAACATCCTGATTTTCAGTCAAATTGTAAACTTTTTAAAACTCATTTTAAATCGTGGTTTATATAAAACTCTTTAACTAAAGCGGAAGCATCATAATTTATTTTCAATATATTTACAAAATACAGTGCAAAGTTGAACAATAAATTTAATCATCAATCATCATATATGACCTGAAATATTTTGGTGTTACCATAGTCAATCTGTGACATCCGTCACCAAATCAGTTGATTCAACTTGTAACCTACCGTTAGCGATTTAACTTAAACTTATGTGCTCGGGTGATTCTAGGAACCTAGTAGGTGTTAAGTTCAAGGTTCTAAGTATGTTAAATTCCTCAAATATTATAGTTGTGCTAACAATATAGAAATGCCTAAGTCTTCATATTTTTAGATCATTGAACTAATTCCTAGTGCACAATTTAATTGTACAAATGTCTTTGGTGCAAAGTATTGGTGAATTAAGCTCTCAAATAAATAAATCATGCTAATAATATACAAAATATGAGTAATACTATTAACGAATTAGAATGTAAAAAATCACTCAAGAACCTAGTAAATTGGTATAACACATTAGTGGTTAAATACACCTACAAGAACTATACATAAAATATAAGAAACTAATAATAAATAAAATTATATATATAATCAGCCAAAGGGGGAGAATATATGATTATCTTCCAAAATTTAAAACAAATCACCTACCTAATATCCCTATTTACTATAAAAACTCCTAAGAAACCCTAAAACCCCACCCCACACGTTTTCTCCTCCCTTCTTCCACCCCATAGCCAACTTTTTTTTTTCATCATCACCACAATCCTTGGTTGTGTTCTTCAAACCTTCAAGAGAATAAGTCACAACAACCTTCATTCAAAAAATACTTGGTTTCGATTTTTTCGCATCTTTGGTCTTCCTTTTTGTTTCTTTAATATAATCCTAGTTGATGGATCATGATATTGATCAAAACTACTCAAATAACATTTAAAAGAATGATATTGATGAGTTTTAGTTGAATATTTAACCATTAGGTTGATTAATTAGGCTAAAAGTATGATTTGTTAAATTCTGGATCCTGGGCAGATTTCGTTTGTGAACTTTAGGAGGCCATAGCTCTTCCAATTCAAGGAGTTAAAAATATAAGTTTGATTCTAAAATTAATTGCAGAGAGTCTAGTTCCGTTTCCAAGTGGTCTCGTGTCAAAACAGTAAGTTTTGGCCTGTCAAATGGTCATAAACATTTAGGTACGCAATTCTGGAAATTCTAGTGCTTTCTAAAGCAGAGTTTGATGCATCATCATTGATCCAAACTACGAATTTGATGATGGAAATTTATAGGGATAGAGTTCAAGGTGTATATTAGCTTTTGAAAAAAATTTGGATTTTTTTTTAAATTATAGCTATTTTATTGAATATAAAACTTTATGTTGTGTAAACAAATAGAGTTTCTGCCTAGTCTGTTGTAAGTAATTTATTAAAAATAGTAAAACAAAATTAAAAATTATGGAAAATTTTCTGTAAATACTTAAGACAACAGAGTATCTATCATAAAATTTGGAAGACCTAATTAGTTTGTTTAATGTATTGGAAAAACACACAAAGTAACCCCAAAATTTCAGAAAGAAATCTAAAACTATAAAAGTTTAATAAAATAATAATACACAAGCTTAAAAGGTATATTCAAAACCTAAAGTGTTTCAAGCCTATATTACATAAGAAAAACACCTACTTAATGTGCTAGACTTGGTCATTTTCAATTCCATCAACTTTGAGTTACAATGGAGAGGTTTTACACATGGCCGTTTTAAATATTTTCGGGGCCCGGGGCAAAACTAAACATGGGCACCTAAAAATACCAAAATATACAAACACAAACTAAATATATAAAAACACTAAATAATAAACTTAAATTATTTAGATTTTCAAATTTTTTATAAATTAATCAATCGATCCTCTTTGAGATCATTTTAGGTAGGGCTATAACCGAACCGAATGAACACGAACGAGACTTGTTCGTGTTCGTTTGTTTAACTTTAGCCGAACAAATAAACGAACACAAACAGATAAACGAACAGAAATATTTGTTCATGTTTGTTCGTTTAACTTTAACCAAACAAAAAACGAACATGAACGATAAACGAACGAGTTTTTGTGTTTAACTATTTAAAAGATTGGTTAGTTCGTGAACATTTTTGTTCACTCATTTAATTGATAAACAAACGTAA